>SZWC01008168.1:25912-36635 GCA_023375785.1 Penium margaritaceum
CTCTCTATCTCCCTCTTTGTCTCCCTCTCTATCTAGCTATCTCTCTCTATATCTCTATCCCTCTTTTCACACCATGAATTCCCAATCACCTTAAGACAATGCACTTGCTCATGTGTGTATGAGAGGAAGATGTATGATGAGGATCTTTCCATGAAAGAAAGCTAGAAAAAAAAATTCCTTAAGACTTAACTTGTTAGATTTAAGTTAATTCATAATTGTGTGTGCATGAAGACCTCAGTATCCATGATCATTCTTCACAATAGGTTCCACTGAATTTAAAAATCGTTTTAAAGGAACTATATGATATGATTCCTTCATAGTTTGAAACTTGATGGGCTGGTCAAAGCTAAGTATTCCCTCCGCGGATCATCGATCGTGTCATTGATGTTGATGGAAGTCCTCGATTCTGCACCCCCCTCACTTGGAAATGTATAAGGGTTGTGTATCCAAGAGTGAACAATGAGATGCCTTCTTTTTCAAAGTAATGTATTGCGAGGACTTGCAGACATGCTCATACATCACTCCAAGAAAACTCATTGAGATGCCTTCATTTTCATACACCCGTTGTTGTCATTCCCCGAAACAATTAGGGGCTTGTGAGGGGTCGGGAGGGGGAAGTAAATTGAATTGTATGAACACAGACTTGAAGCTTGTTATGCAGACAAAATGAGAGACAGAAAATTCTTTTAATTGAAGGCTTACGAGTACTTGATGTTGATGTACACGACATACACTCCCAAATACACCCCCAAAAAAAACTCGTTCACTTTTGGAGAGGGGTCCTTGTATCCAGATCGTCCCTTCCCAACAGTTGCAAGTGAATTGAGATAATTTAGTGGAGATTGCATGTGGAGGAGCCATTTTTCGGATAAGTCAAATTTTGGAGGGAGATGCAAACCTACCACTTTACAAGGCACTTTTGTGGGGGGCAGTCCGGTTGGGTTCCGGTTGTGGCGGGTTCGAATTGCTTTGAAATCTTTGTGTACAACATTAAAAAATGGTATGTAGATAATGTGAATGATGTTGAATGCTTGTAATCAATGTCTTATGAGTTTTTAATGTAGATGTACGCAAATCCAGTTTGTTTTTTGTCTGTGAGATAGACTCCTAGCTACACTCCTACAACAAACTTGGGTGGCCGGTGTCATTCCAACTTGATCTCCCCTACCCCCTTTTTTTTTCTTTCCCCATTTATTTTTTTTCCTCCATCTTCCATTGTACTCTCTTTCCCTCCATCTCTTCATCCGTATGTTTCCCTCATCCTCTCCCCCCTCTCTCTCTCTGCCTTTTCCTCTTTCTCCCCTTCTCTCTCCCTCCCTCTCTCTATTTCTCTACACCATTGTGAAATCCTTCAATCCATCTTCTTCATCACTTCTTTTGCCATCCTTTTTGATGTCATCATCCCATTCATCCTTGTATTACGCCATTGGCATTGATCTCGCTGCCAGAATTAAAGAAACCACGTGCATTGCTACCATTGTCGTTATTTCCATGGTATATTGTTTCATTTTTTCATTCGCTGTCTTTGTCACTCTTGCAGTCATAGCCCTGGACATGTTTGTACTTTTCATTGGTAGCACCATTGTAGTTTAGTTGCATTTGTAGTCACCGCCACTGTTGTGATTCATTCTTCTTGTTGAATTTTGTTGCACTATTTTGGTTGTAGTTAATTGACCTGGTGCATGTTCAATTTCAATCATTGTCCATGTTGTAAAACGTTATGGCACATCATGCCATTTCGCCTTCCTATGTTTTCCGCTCTGAAAATGCATCCATATGTCTCTCCATTACCACTTCATATTCAACACTTGCCTATCTTTTCTTTATGGAAAAAAATGTAACATTTGTGGGTGATTTTATACTGTTACACAAGGTTCAGCAGACATGTGTTGAAAACGTACATCACATATGGATATGTACATAGATCCTCATAAAAACTACCGGCTCTCACTCTGTAAAACAGACTCATAGCCGTAGTAGTAGAAGTTGTAGTAGTAGTAGAAGTAGAAGCAGAATTAGTAGTAGTAGTAATAATAATAGTAGTAGTAGTAGTAGTAGTAGTAGTAGTAGTAGTAGTAGTAGTAGTATTTGTAATAGTACTAGTATTACTAGTAGTACTGATAGTAGTAGTAGTAGTAGTAGTAGTAGTAGTAGTAGTAGTAGTAGTAGTAGTACTAGTAGTAGTAGTAGTAGTAGTAGTAGTAGTAGTAGTAGTAGTAGTAGTAGTAGTAGTAGTAGTATTAGCAGTAGCAGTAGCACTAGTAGTAGAATGATTAGTAACACTAGTAGTAAAATTAAGTGTTTTAGCTGTACAAGTTAAGCTAAAGATGAAGTTCAAGAGACAAGAATTGAATTTAGATAGATCATAAGGTGTCCTTTCAATATCCCTTCCCGTGGAAAAACCTCAGTGATGGTCATAATCTGTACTTAACGGAGATTCCAAGCACTTAGGAATTGTATTGATGAGTTTGTGTGTAGCTTTTGGGTGCCTACTGATAGAGTGCTTGTGTTGAGAAACGTATGGAATGATTGATCAAGTGAGCTGGCCACCATTTAGTAGGACTAGTAGACCTCCTCAGATGCTTCTCTCCAAGTTGGCAAGGTGATACATGACGACCAAAGAAGTTACACAACCATCCAACCTTTTTGAAGGGTCACTTGGTAGTTGTAGGGTCATGTGGAAGGTGAAGGGTAACCAGAGAGTGAAGGATCAGTAGAAGCTAAAGGGTCACTATAAAATGAAGGGACAAAAGAGATTGTAGATGTATTGGCAACTGAAGGGTCACAAGCAAAACAAGGGGTGGCTATTGACAAGAAATATTTTGCATTGAACGATGTGAACCAAGTGAATTGGAGAAAATCCCACAGGATTTGAGATAATTCATTAGATAATATAGGTGGAACTCCGTTGTTATAACTGATGTTTCTCAGCATCCCTTGTCACTTGAAGATGGCCAGGCGGGTTAGAGGAGAAGGAAGTCCATGACGGAAGCTTTTAGTGGTGAAAGTGGAGATTTTGTGATGTTTTGTGAAGGTGAAAGGCGATTTGGAAAAGGATTGCTAGGTAGAATTGAGAGATATAGTAATCCAAAACAATTTCATAGGGCATGGTTAGTACTTTTTCACTGAAAAAGCCTTTGATGGATGTGTTTTCATGGTTATGAGGATTCTTTGTAAGATGAATTCTGGTCCTACGAGATGCCGGAGTTGATAAAAAATTTCCTACATGTGAAAACGTGATTGGTATGAACAAATTTTGGGGTGCAACCGCTCTTGTTGGTCAAATGATTGATGGGGTTGTTGGGAGAATTTAGCTCTCCCACCAATTCCCCCCTCTTTCTCCATATGATTGGTGGACCATTCTTTGTAAAGCAAGTGGGGGCTTACAAAAAATGGCACCCTCCCTCCTCTTTCTCCACATTATCCATGAATAATGAAAGAATTTTTGTTTCCTGAGAGATTGCAATATTTGCAGTTTAAATGGAAGCTTTGGGGTATTACCCAACAGCCGCCCATGATGTCACTTGAGCGACTCGTCCTTGCTTGAGTGGCTGGTCTCATCCCAGCAGGTGAACAAGGCTGATAATCATTGGTTTGACAAGGATCAGCTAGTGGTTTTCCATTGTTGGATTGCTTGCAAAGTCTCAGAGCAAGATTGTGCTAGTTTCCTTAATATCAGATGTGACATGATTATGTGAGCTTCAATTTTAAGTTCCTTTCAGTTATCTTTGTTGGAGGGGTTGTGAGATATGCCATTTATTACAGGTTAATCTGCATTGTTGCTAGGTATTCGTGAAACTTTCCAAGGTGAATTGCTTACTCAAATCTTAGTAGGACAAAGTTTGAAGTTTTTAGCAACCTCTAAGACAAGGCTTGTGGTTACTTTGACTTTTTCTTTGTAAGTATCAAGAGTCAAGGTTGTATCTTTTGAATCTATCATAAATGCAAGATGAGTTTTAATTTGTGTTTGATATTTCCAAACAACCATTTCAAGACTTGATGTCCAATGTTTGGGATCAAGAAACTTCAAAATGGGATTGCAAGTTGTGTGATGATTGGGTTCCCAATGTCTCTAGGGATTCTTCCAACAAAGCTTCAATGTAAGATCATTTCTTCCTACCAAGCTGGATATTCCAACTTTTTAAGAGGAAATCCCTGTTTTCTTACGACTAGAATATGAGTTTGGAATTCCCACCGTGGCATACCAAGACCTTTCTACACTTATGATCAGCGCGTCAGAGGTGAGGCACCCATCCCCATGAATTCCCCTTTTTTGGGCAAAACTAGACTCTTCTTTCTTTTTTTCCGCTCTTGGTGGGAAAGTCAGCAACATGAATTGTTCATGAACAAAAGAACGGCTATTGAACAGTTAAAAGGCTTGCTTTGGATTGAATGGCTCTTGATGCTCGTGTGTTTGATATGTTTTGTACAAAAGTCTTAAGCTTGATAATGAAAACACTCTAGACACGTGATTTCATTGTTCCTTGGTGATCCAATTGGCTTTTCTCTTCTACATTATTAAAAATAATGTTTCGATATAGGATCTTGCTTGTACACGTTCAATTTTGAGCTCAGAAAATGGCCTGCATGGCTCATTGGAGGGTTTCCATTTTTCTCCCTTTTTGAGGTATACATCATACATGATTCGGTTCAAGGACACCAAAACAGTTGAAATACAAATTTTCAAATTTTTCATTACATTGTCCCAGTTTTTACATCGTGGATGAGGAGGATTTACGTCAAAGCTACAAGAGTTTCAGCAACATTTTGCACTTGTTCATGAAAGTTTCAGCTCCTTAAACTTTGACTCATCTTGAAAGGATGGAAATAGATCATTACCTTGAAGACACATCTTGTGATGTTGTATAAAAACATTTCTTTATTGATAATCTCATCATCTGGTGAAAATTGAGGGATAGAGGAGAGTTTTGGCTAATCTCACAGTTACCCTATTCTATCATTGTGAAGGGGTGACTGGCCTTCCTTCAGCGCACTTTCTCTTCCTTTTCCTTCATGGATTCTTATTTCTTATTCTTATCTCTCACAATAAGTATTTAAATATCTTGAACATTTTCTTTCAAAAAACCTATTTGCAGCATATGGAAAGAAGGTGTGTTAAAATGAGGGATTGAGGAAAAACGTTTAGTCCTCAAACATTTGATGTGTCTCGCTCTCCAATCCTATTTGTGATAGCAACGTGATGTTTTCTTTAGTAATGGGGAGTTACCCAAATGGGTTTTTTTTACAATTTTGTGAAAATGGTCATCATTTTCATCCAAAGAACCTTTTACGTGTCAAATGGGGAGGACCATAATGGCCCTTTGAATTATTCCCAAGGTTAGGGATATGCATGCAATGATTGAACACTCTTTAACATCTGTAAAGGCTCCTTTTGGATGTGGAACGTAAGTTGATTACTTCTCACTCAGCCCTCACAACTAGATGAGAAGAGTTCATTTTGTTACAAATCTCAACAATCATTATTCTCATGATGTTTGTTTGTTAATGTCATAATCTTTCACGATGTATCATAACAAAAAATCCATAGTTATGCCCTCCAAAAATCCCCCCTTTTATTTTCGAGAAGTCTCCGACCTGGCTTTGTTTCAAATCCAAAGGAATGAATTCTTGGAAACTACCACATTCCTACTGCTATTTTCAGTCTACCGTAATCAATTAAAAGAGCAGGTGAAAAAATGTCTACAAATCTAGTTTAGGTCGATGTAGCCATTGGATTAGGTGAGATGAACTGTCAAAGTTTCCAGGGTCATTGACTGCTGGGTTTCAGGCAACCATGGGGAACGGCTTCATACCTTAGCCTGAGAAGATAAAAATGCCAAAGGTCACAAGAATACTGAAAAAATTCCTTGACTTTAGGATTGTAATTTGAGTTTTTTGGCAAGGAAAGAGGAATCTGTCCTTATTCTTTAGGTGAGGTGAGATCCTTGTGTGGTAGCCATGGACGCATGGAGATTCTCCATGTCATTTTGAGTGATGTGACCAATGAAAGTGTGCCATGAGAGTGTTTCCTACCCATATGTGTTCTTCCTCGATTGCAAGGCTGATATCCTCTTTCATGTGAGACTATTCAATTTTGTGTGTGAGCCCTAGCCTCAATGGCTAAGTGGTGTGTCTTATGAGAGGGCTGACTTGCCCAAGCTTTGGATCTTTAAGTACTCCATCACTTTGAGTGATTAAAGAGCCATTATTCAGCACAACTGATAATTTTTTAGTCCCATATACTCGCTAGTCCAAGGCACCCTTTCTCCTCCAGATTTATTCATCCTTCTATGTTATGCATATGTACCCGTATCCTTGTATTGCCTTCAATAATTGTCAACATATACATTCATGAAGGAAATCATGAGTCTTTTTTTTTGCTTCAAACCCATGTATCCTTCCATGTTAACTTAATTTCCATTCTATTTCCTAAACCTTGTCCAAATCATCAGAAAAATGATGAGCATCTTATAGGATGATTTCCTCATCATACCAAAATGGTATTTTCACTGCAAAAATGCCAACTTTCGCTTCAAAACCACCCTGTACCATTCAAAATGCATCATTGAAACATATGCACCCGAAGTATTATTTTCTGAGTTCTATCTTAACTTGTATCATGCGAAAGAAAAATTTACATGTATCTTATGAATGCATGCATTAGAAAAAATTGCTGATTTAATTGTGTGTCTGCAAGCATCAACACATTAAGCACCCAAAAAAACATCAAAGATGAGTGTATTAATCGTTTCCATGAAGTATTTGTTAATCATTTCAATCCAACAATAAAAATCACCTTGAATTCATTCATGCCCTTCAGGATGTTTACTGTGGATTTTGTGTTGTCTCTAAAGAATATTCAGAAATGGAGAGGGATCAAACCAATTTATATCATTCTTGTCATTTAAAACAAACCCCTCCCACCCCAGGCCACCTGAAATGGAGTAAAAAGTCCCATATTTCACTAGAAGGTTCTAGATCTATTTAAAATCTCATGTTATGTGAATTCATTTCAGTTAACTATTCATTACTTAAACTTGAGTTCCATTTTCTACAAAATTGGGCTACTAGATAAATGAAAACAAACCTAGAAATGGATTTTTAACTTGAAGGAAAACGATTGAAATTTAGGTAGAAATATGAGGTAAACTACAAGGAAGTGCAGAATAAAAAAGTGAGTCCTTTGAAGAGGAATGCAGGTAATGGAGGACCAATGCATGACTCCAGAAAGTAGAACAAGGCCTAAGCAACTCTGTGGCATGGCTGGTAATTGCTACTTACTATTTTCCGACAGTAGATTGTCATAGCTCCAAAAAGTGGCATTTTCTCAGCAATTTCCATGTAAAGATTATGGGTTTCTGTTGTGTTGAAAGGATATGATGATGATTTACAGGATAATGTGAAATCATTGTTTGTATGCATTTATCAGGATGTTGCATGCCATCATGGTTTCTTTGATTTCTAATGTTATGTCATCCTATGTATTTAATTTTGGCTATTCACATTAGAACAGAAAATGGTTGGTCCCAGGTCTCTACACTTATTACCTTTCTTCCCCAACAGTTTCATACATGAATTCATATCCTCAAAGAGGTGAAATAGCTCAAAATTGGTCTCAAGTTCTGCTAGGTGGTGCTTGCACCCTTTAAATGCATCGAGAACATCTAGGCTGGGCTTCAATATCATTCATCAAATATTAGTGTGTCTCACAAGTTTGCTGATGTGATTGGGACTAGCGGAAATCCAACTCCCATTTTCATGTTAATGTAAGAATCAGAAATTAAATGTAGTTGCAGTTTTCTATACTAATCATGGACGTTTTATTTTCACATCACACTTTCAAATTTGCTGCTTTCTCCAGAATTGCAAATCAACCTGAGGATTCCTCTAGAATCAGAAAGGTTCCCTTCCATGCATGATTCTATAGCAAGCCCTCAGTTTTTCTGTCCTTTATGGCTGCAATCTTGTGCCTCACCCTATTCATCTTTTGCTCTACAAGAATGATTCCTTGAATTTTCCTGTTCCATTCCGTCCGTCACCTCACTTGCCAATGATTATTTACCTCTATCACTCTCTATATTCAATTAAATCACTTTAGATATTACCTCAAAACATTTGTTTTGTATTAATATGCCTTAATAAATTCTTTGTTTTCCCGAATCATTTTTACTCGAACCTTTTATGTTTATCTTTATATTTTATGAAGACCATTTTTATAAAGGAGGCTATCTGATTTATCTTTCCAAAATTCCATTTTACTATGTGTTTTTATATCTGGAATTCCACACGTGTTAGATCTTGTGCAAAAAACTTCAGAATTTTCATTTCATGTTCTATGATTTTTAATGTATTTAATCCAAATTGTGTAGCATATTCCAGGTTGAGTGATGAAAAATCTCTTAATAAGCTTTGTGTATCACAAACAGTATCCTAAAACTGTTCAATTTTCATGAAAGAAATTCATCCCTAATGAAACATTTGGAGTGCTGAGAGAAACTTACAATCGGGGTGATTTAGTTTGTGATTTGTAATACAAGTTTTAGAAAACAAGCACATTTAATGTCTTCATGAGGCTTTTGTTTTCACAAAATGAATTGAATAGTACTAAGAAATAGTTTTTCACTTAATTTTTTTAACTAAAATATTCAACTAATAAGAATAAGTGCATGATCACTAAGATTACTTGTAATATTACAGATGTAGAAAAACAATTATCAATTCTAAATTCATTAAAGGACATCGATGTTCGTATTGAAAGGTGGTGCAGGATAAAATATGATGAACAGTGAAATGAAATTTAAATTTATGACATAGGTGTTTGTTTATAGAAGTGTATTTGAATTGTTAGTGTTGATGTTGGTAGAAGTAGTGATCTGGATGTGGATGAAGATGAAATAGTTCTCTTTCATGATACATTTGAATTACATCTTGAAAAATGATTTACATGAAGGGGTGTTTTCTAAAATACAAATACATACTCTTCAAAGTGTTTAATGTTTTTTTGAACTATGATATCTTGTAGAATTTTAATACAAATACAGAAAACAAAGACAATACAACTATTATCATGTTGGACTAGGACTTAGGAAAGTTCAATATAGTTCATATAGTCATCAAAAGCATGTCGAATAGAAAATGTACAAATTTGACATGGGTTGTTCAAATTAATGAACAACCATGCAAAACTTCTTGTAATTCATTCCATGTTTTATAATAATGTTACAAGATCATTTAAATGATAGTAATAACATTCATTTTTTTGGTTCTATTTCCAGATGTAAGAACTATTTTTTGAAGATGTATTCTTCAATTTTGCAAATTATTTGTCCATTAATACTGATAGGATTATAAATCATTGCTCCTAGTATCATTTGTTTCTAAATTTCATCCTTTTCATATCTATGAGAAACTTTCATTCCCACCTCAAAAACATTCTTTAAATACTTATAGCTTCAGACCCTAGTAGGATACCAATACATTAGTTTGGTTTATCATAGAATAAAGTGACTTCTAATGAAGATAGAAATGTTATCTTCTTTAAAACTGTGTTTTTATGTATTTATTTGTTTCAATTGTTTAAAAGGTTAAGAAAACAGCTCAAAAATCTCACTGTATGAGTTCAAGAAGGAAATCCTATCTACTTCTAGTTTATCATGCAGTATTCCAAGTTGCACTTGTTCTGGCTATGAGAAGACAAAGAGATAAAGGAAAAGAGTAACTTTCCCAAGTTTCAAAAACTATCATAGCTGTATTTATCATTTTCGCTGTTGCAAAATTGGATCAAATAGCAAGAAAGATGTCTTTTCATGTGGAAAATCAGTGAGTGAGTATGTGAGTGCAAGAATGGGTGCATGAGTGACCTCTCTTCTGTTTTGAGGATTTGACTGAACTATGTGAGTTATTTTGAAAGGTGAATTGAGATTGGTTAGTAATGAATTGTGAGAGGAAGTTTCAGGTGGTTGTAAATGGTGTTTCACGATTTACTGTTAAGGTAGCAAAATTTGGACAATAATTTGTTGGCAAGCCTAGATTAGTCCCACTGGCATTCTAGCCTAGTAGCTTTACCTCTGTGTTAGCTGCACAGACGACGCGGGCCTCGCTGTTTCACCATTTTCTGGGCTACGCTTGGCAATTTGCACGAACTCATTATGAGATTTGTGTGCGGTTTGCCACGTCTGGTGGTGAACCGCACGAGCTGAGCTACGCGACCTGATAGGGGTGGGCGCACTGACTCCCAACTCTCACTTTTCCTAAAACATTGTTTGTTAATCTTCTCGCCTTGATCTTCTCCAGTCTACCTCCCCTCAATCCACCCCCTTCACATCTCTCCAGAGCCCCGCCCCTCACAGCTCTCAGGAGCCCTTCTCTCTCTGTGCTCTCTTTGCTCTTCTCTCCCTTCTCTCTTGTCTCTTCCACTTTCTCTGCTCTCTGCTCTTTGCTCTTCCTCTCTGTTCTCCATGCGCTCTCTGCTTCTTCTCTCTCTGCTCTCTCTCTCTCTCTCTCTCTCTCTCATTGCTCTCTCTGCCCCCCTCTTTTCTCTCATTTCTCCATTCTTTGTCTCCTCTCTTTGCTCTGCTCTCCCCCTCTCTCTCTCTTTGCCTTTATCTCTCTCTCCCCTCTCTCTGATCCCTCTCTCTCCTTGCTCTCTCTCTCCTCTCCCTCCTTGCCCTCTCTCTCCGCTCTCTCTCCGCTCTCTCTCTCTCTCTCTTCCTTCTCTCTCTGC
>SZWC01008168.1:40953-53353 GCA_023375785.1 Penium margaritaceum
TCCCTTCTCTTGCCTTCCTCCAGTCTCCCTTTTCCCTTTCCTTCTCTCTCTCTCTCTCGCTCTCTAATCTCTCACTCCCTCTCCCTCCCTCTCTGTCTCTCTTTTCCTTTTCATTTTGCCTCCCCCCTCACCATCTCCCTTTCCCCTTCTCCCCTTCGCTCCATCCCTCTCTCTCTTCTCCCCTTCTCTCTCACTCTCATCCCCCTTCCTCTCTTTCTCCCCCCTCTTCCCCTCTTTTCTCTCCCCTCTGCCCCTCCTCCCTCTCTTCTCTTCCTTTCTTGACATTCTCTCCTTGCTCTTGCCTCTCACCTCCCTCTCTTCCTCCCCCTCTCCCTCCCACTCTCCCTTCCTCTACCTCCAACCTTGCTTCCACCCTCTCTTCCTCCACTCTCTCTATCTCTCCCGCATTGGCTCCCTTTTCCTCCATGCCCTCTACTCCTCCTCCTCCTTCATCGTCACTATCACTGCTCCATTGGCTCCAACGGCTCTGGTTCAGCTTTTGGCCCTCATCCCTCACACCATTGGGCCCTCCCCTTGCTCTTTTCTCTACTCTTTGTTGCCCATCCACTGCCCTTTGCTGCTGCTCTACCTCAATCCTCTCGGCTGTCCCCTCCGTCCTCCGTGCACCACCCCTTGACGCATTGGACCCAGTCCAATCCCTCGGTGCACCGCACCCTCAGTCGTTTGTGCTGCCGCCCCCTCCCTCCTTCCTCTCCCACCTCCCCCTTCCCCCCTCTCTCTCTCCTCTTGCCCCTTAACCCGTCCTTTCCCTCCCCTCCTTTCTTGTTCCTTTGCCCTTCCCCCTCTCTCTTCATCCTCCTCTTTACTTTCCTCTCTCTCTCTCTCTCCCTGTTTTCCTCTTGCACGTCCTTTCCTGTCTTGTTTTTGCTTCCCCTTCCCCTCCCCCCCTAACAAACACCCCTAAATACAAAATCCACTCCATGTTTCTTCCCTTGTCTCCTCTCAATGCTCACTCTTCTTGTAGCCATCTGTTCCTTGCCTCTATTGCTCTGTCCCTTACCTTGTGAAACGCCATTCTTGAGCTCAGTCTCAGCGATGCTCTAACAACTGCGGCTGCTGCTAGATCCACTCGTGCTGAGGAACAATTCGTTGATGCCTCGTCTCGTGCCCCAAGCTCCCCCACCTCTGATGGCTCTGGTCTTGCCAACGAGTCCAGCATTCTCTCCTCTCGATTTCCTGCAGCTGTGGCCGTCATTGCCGCTCTCGCCACTTTTCGTGCTCCTCCTCCTCCGCGCCCTCCCCCACAGCCCGCTCCTCCTTGCAATCCCCATGCCCTCCTCTTGATGGCCATTGTCGGTGCTCTTGCGCCTCGTCCAGTTCTTGACCACTCCCTTGCCCCGCCTCCCCTTGATGATCCTGCGGCCCCCCTTCCCACATGGGCTTCGTCCGTGGACTTGCGGGGATGGGCTGTGCCTTTGCTCCGGGTGCAATGGTCGCTCGGGGTGTTGGCGCCCCTTCGGATGGAGTTGCCGCCGCCGGTGCTGCTGGTGTTGGTGTACTCAATGCCTTTGGTGGTGCTGGTGGTGGTGTTGCGGCTGGCGTTGCTGGTGGTGTTGCCGCATGCAGTGGTGTTGCTGCTGCGGGTGGTGTCACTGCCGTAGACGCTGCAGCTTATGGTCCTGCTATTGCCAGAGGTGTCACTACCACCGGCGGTGTTGTTGGTGTTGGAGTTGGTGCTCCTGCTTGAGGCGCTGCAATCGTTGGAGGGGCTGCCTTCGGTGACCCTCACACTACCCTTGCCTACACTGAATCTTGTCTTGACACCATGACACTTTCCGCCCCTTATCTTGTCAGCCTTGGCCTTCGCCCGCCCACCTCGCAAATGCCTCTTACCCCCACCCAAAGCCACGCTGCCGCCATGCCTTTCAGTAAGTGTTCCGCTTGCCTCGTCTCAAAGGCGCACATGACAATTTCCGGGAGCACTAAGAACGAGCACCCACCATCCTCATCATGAACCAAGAACGTGCGCCCCTCGCCTTTCACCTTCTCTACTCCGTGGCCCCCACTAATGCACTATGCCAGCTTTATCTCTTTGCTCCCACCTCCGCTCTCACTACTCGCCTTTGCGAGGCCTTTGCCTCCCTTTTGCGCTCTACTCCTCTGACTCTCTTAGCTCCACCTCCTCCCTTCTTGCCAACCATCACGCTCTCCGCCGTCGTCCCGATGAGTCCCTTGGAGCCTACTTGGGTCGTGCTGAGCTCCTTTAGAGCGAGCTTCTCATGACTGGTACGTCCCTTACGGACCACGCATTCTTGACCTCCATCATGGTTGACCTCGATCTTTCTTTCTCTGGTGCTCTTACCTCCTTCCCACTTTCCCTGACCATGTAGTACGCCTATTAGACACCTCGTGATATTTGGCCCGCTCTCCTTGATGGTCTCTGTGTATTCTAGACTGCATCCTAGCTAGTCGCCGCTCTTGTCGAGCCCATTCTTAATGCTGTCCCTGGTCGTCTCTCGCCCTTTACAGCCTATGCTCTTGTCGTCCGCGCTTCCACTCGCGGCAGTGGTGGTCTTCCACTCATCTGCTGGGACTGTGCCGTTGTGGATCATCGCCATGACGCCCGTCCTGTGCCCCTTGTCCCCGACCTTCATGAGTGGATCGCTCTCTATCGTGCGCTTTTGCATGGCCATTCACTTGGTGCTCCTCTTGCGCCACCCTTCTGTGCCCGCTCCTCTTGCCGCCCCTGGCGGCCCTACACCACGTGCCGCTCCTTTCGCCCCACCCGTTGGCCCCACACCCCTTGCCGTTGCTGCTCCTCCTCTCAGTTAGGACGCCATTGTCACCTTGATTTGCCGCGTTCTTGCGGAGGGTGTCCTTGGCGGTCCATCGCCTACTGGTGTGTTCCCCTTGGTTGGTTGCTTCACCACACATGCCTCTTCTCCGCTGTCTTCTCCTCTTTCCCCATCACCCCCCTTTGTAAGCTGGCTTGGCTCTGCGCACGACCGCCTACTACCTTTTTTCAATCAGCAAGCGTGTCTTCTCCCCGTCTTGGGTCATTGATGGGGCTACCACGGATCACATGTGCCCTGTCCGTGCTATTTCCGTCGTTCATTCCTGTCTCTGTCATCACGGCTGTCTTCACCCGTGACAATGCACCCTTGCCTGTTCTTGGTGTTGGCAATGTCTGATTGTCATCTCCCGTTGGTGATTTGTCCTTGTCCTCTATTCGTTATGTCCCTGCCCTTGACTTTTCTCTCCTCTTCGTCCCCGCGCTCCACACCTGTGGTTTCTCTACCACTTATGCACTTGGTCTCGTTGCCATCACAGATCACGCAAGTGGGCGTGCTGTCCTTCGCGGTTGCCAACCACCTTGCGAGGGCCTCTGTCAGGTTCTTGGCACCCACTCTTTCTCGGCCCACGCAGCCGACGCTATCGTACTTTTCACGCTCTCCCGCTCTGCCCACTCGGGCCACCTTCATCGCTGCCTTTTTCATCTCCCGGCTTTCGCCGTCACCTCTCGTGTTCACACACTCCCGGCACATGGGTTGTCTGACCCTTCATTCTGTGCCCCATGTGTTGCCAACTGCACCTTATGTGCCGTAAGAAAGATGCACCGTCTCCCTTTTCCATCCTCCCCCTCCCGTGCTTCTGTGCCCCTTGAGGTGGTCCATGCTGACGTCCTTAGACCTCTACAGGATGAGTCTCTTGCAGAGTATGCCACGTACGTCCTCAGCCTAATTCAAGACTACTCCAGCTTCAAGTGGGTCTTATTCTACTGTGTATAGAGCGATGTTGTGTCGACCATTCATGTAGTACGCGTTTGCTCAGCGCCAGAGTTGTCACCAGCTCCTCCACTTTCACTCTCATCATGGTGGTGATTTATTTGGTGATATCGCAACTCTTTTCGCTTTTGGGAGCATTGTCCATGAGCTTTCCGCCCCCTATTCTCCTCAGCAGAATGGGGTTGCAGAACGTTAGGACCGTACCCTTATTGAGGGCGTTTGCACCATGATGGATGAGGCTAGTTTTCTTGACCATGGTCTCATTTTCTGGCCTGAGGGTGAACGCTACTGCAAGTGGGTGTGGAACTAGATTCCACATGGATCTCTTGCTCTCGACACCATGCCATTCAAGCTGTTCTTTGGTTATCGCGCGGACTTCAGCCAGTTCTTTAGTTGGGGCACTATTTCCACTGTCTATCTTGCCTCTCCTCGCGATCGGGAAAGCTCGATCCGCCCGGTCGCCTCTGTGTCATGTTCTGTATTGCTCCTTGTTTCCGTGCGTATTGGTTTTAAGATTCAGTCGCTCATTGTAACAATGGCATTGTCTGCACCGGGTCCGCGCTATCCTATGCGCCTCGTATTGCATCCCCTAGTTCTCGTCACTCCTCCCTCGTCTTCAATACTGGTCCTTCCACCATGGTTGCCACTCCACCTGCCCCCGAGCCCCGTCCCAATGTCCCACCATCTGCCTTGCCCACCCTACCTCCAGCTCCCCCCCCCTGCCGTCCCTTTGGTTCTCACTCCTCCCATCCCGGATTTCTCTGCCACAGCTGCCTCGTTTCCCATCCCATCCGCTCCCGCCCCCACCTTTGTGCCCCTAACATTCCTGTTCCTATTACCTTCCTCCGTGCTTCCTCTGCCTGCCCTTGTGGCCCCGACCCCTCCCTCGTGCTTTTCTGTGCCCTCCCATCCCCTGTTACCTCCGTCTCATTGCTGTGGCGGCCCACCGTCCGTCTCCCCTTTGCCTGCCCTCTTGCCATCCCCGGTCCCTGTTCCCCCCGCCTTGACGACTGATCAGGTTCTTGGCTCCCCTCGTGTGCCCGTCCCCACTCATTGTTTCGATCCTGTCCTCCTCTCCATTGAGGATGTTCCTGAGGACGATGTTCTGCCTCCTACTTCCAAGCGTACATCTCCTGCTCCCCCCCCCTCCTCTTGCCCTCCTTCCACCCTATCTGTTGTTCCCGAAAGCCCCGCCCTCCTTATGCTCCCCACTCCTACCTCCCCTCCTCAACGTCCTTGCCCATGAGACCCTCCCACCCTTTTCCCCCCTCTCACTACGCCCTTCTCTGCCTTGCCTCTCCCTACTCCTCCCTCCTCCCCTTACCGTCCTACCCGTGCACTGTTATTGACGCCTCGTGCTCCTGTCCACCCGTCCTCCTGGATGCGTGACCATGCTGTATGGGCTCGGCCTCCCATTGTCCCCTCGCCTCCTCCTGCCACCATTGTTGCCGCTGTTACCTCCTACCCCCCTCTCCTCCCGTCCCTCCTCCCCCTTCCTCTCCCCCATCCCGCCCTCTTCATCACCTTTCCCCCATGTTGACCACTCTTCCTTCCCCTTCCCCTATCTCTTCTTGCACCCGCTCTCGCACTCCTCGTGCTCTTGCCTTCCTTATCACCCCTTTCCTCCCTCTACCCACGCACCCTCCTCTCATGTGCCCACCTATGCTTCTACCTTCCACGCCTCCCCCCTATAGCTTTGTTGCACCCTCTCCCCCTCCGCCCCTCTTGCCTCCGTCTCCAGCCTCTCCCGCCCCCACTCCGCCCACGTCTGCCTCCGCCCCAACCTCGTCCGTGTTTTCCATTCGCGCAACCTCTCGCCCTTCCTCTCTCTCCTTGCTTTGCTGGCCACCCCGTCTACCCCACCTCTTGACTCCGCCTCGTGCCTCGTCACCTCCCCATCCCCAGACTCTGTGTCCCTACCCCCTCCATCCTTGTACCCTTCACCCGGGCCACACTCGCGATCATCATTTCTTTCACCTTGAGTTTCGTCACACGTTGGACATTTGCACAGACCACTGCTTTGTTACCTCTCTTGTGATTATTGCTCCCGCGCTTGCTGTCACCTCTACCGCTCCTCCAGCCTCTCCCCCCCCACTCGCCAATGACTTTGACCCTCTCATGCTCGCTGACACCCTTTCCCGTCCCGAACCCCCCGCCAGGCGTGCGGCGTGGCTGACCGAGTTAGCTGTGCTCTCAGACCACAACGTCCTAGAGCTCGCTGAGCTCCCCCCTGGTTGCACGGTGATCAAGGCCAAGTGGGTTCTCTATAGGAATTTCACTGCCACTGGTGCGCTTGATCGGTATAAGGCTGGCCTTATAGCCAAGGGGTACTGCCAGATCCATGGTGATGAATTCGGCAAACCTACGCTCCGGTTGGTTGTGTATGGATGAGTCGCGTCTTCATCTGTGTGGCTGCTTCCTTCCAATGGGAGCTTCACCAGATGGGCGTCAACAACGCCTTTCTCCACGGCCCCCTTGATGAAGAGCTCTACATGGTTCAGTCCCCTGGTTTTTTGGATGGCTCCACAAAGGTGTATCACCTTCTTCGTGCGCTGTATGGTCCCCTCCAGTCACCTTCATGCTGGAACGAGGAGCTCACATCCACCCTTGTCCGTGGGGGCTTCCATCTCAGCCAGTCAGACCCTTTCATTTTGTCGGTGGCACACCTGTAGTGCCCGCCTTCATTCAGGTGTATGGCGATGACCTGCTCATCACTTTGCTATGATCCTGTGCAATCTGCGAGTCCAAGGGCCTCTTCTCCTTGGCATACCATATGAAGGACCTTGGCCTCGTGACCATGTTCCTCGAGAACTAGCTGGAGCATCTTCCTAGTTGCCTCCTTGTTCATTAGGAGCGGTATGTCCTCACTCTCGGCGACCGCTTCTCCTCTGTTGTTGACCTATCCTGACCTCTTTAGCTGCCTCTTTCCCCATGCCGCTAGGCACCCAGCTCACCCTCCGAGTTGACCACGACACCGAGTCCGGTGAGCTTGAGTCTGTTGTCACATTTCAGTCCATCATTGGGGCTCTCACGTACCTGGTGGCACCACCCGTCCGGCAATCGCCTGTGCGGTGAATATCCTTGCTCAGTATGCTTGAGAGCCCCCCACAGCACACCTCCGTGCGACTTTGTATGTCGTACACTACGTCATTGGCTTTGCTTGGACTGGCCTCACTTTTCCGGCCGTGTCGGATGCACCACTTGTTGAGGGCTACGTTGATAGCAATTATGCCTGTGATGCGGATGCTCGGAGCCACAGTGGCGTTTTCCTCCCTCTCGATGGCATCGCCGTTTCCTAGTGCAGCGGCAAGCAGGGATACATCACTCGTAGCACGGGTGAGGCTGAGTACATGGCCTTGGGTAGTGCCGCCACTGAGGCTGTGTGGCTCCGCCGCCTCCTTGACAAGTTCCGTCTCCCCAAGCCGCCCTTGCCCTTGTACACCGACAGAGAGAGTTGCCTGGCCATTTCCAAGAATGCCGGTGCACTTCACCGGCCCACAAAGCATATCAATTTCAGGAACCACTATGTGTGCGATGCCGTCGCCGCTGGTGACGTCTGTCCGCTGTTCACCTCTACAACATTTGAGCTTGCCGACTTCCTCGCTAAGGCCCTTCAACAGCCTGCCTTTGCCTCTAGCATTTCCGCGGTCAGTCTTTGCACCCTTCCCCCAGCTGAGTGATCCTTCCTTTCTCCCATTTTTCTATCCCCATCTCGTGTTACTGGCCAGGGCTATTTGGTCATCTTCTCGATTATTGTCTCCCCTCCCCCTTCGCTCCGTGCAGGTTGTCTCCACTGGCCTCCCTCGCCGTTGGCTTGCCTCCCTCCCTTGGTCCCTGCTCATGCCTTTGTGTAGTTCCGCAACCCCCCCCCCTTTCCATTACCCTTGCTTTTTTTGTGCCCTTGCTCGGTCGTGTGCAGGTCCCTGACCCTCTCGTGGTGCCTCCTCTCGTGGATGTGCGTAGCTCGGCCGGTGGCCTCAGCTCGTCGGCGCTGGTGGCACTGTCTGTGCCTCTGGTGGGGTGCCTCTCGTGCGGTGCTTCTGCCGTGGTGCTTCTGGTGGTGTGCACCTTTGGGGGTGTCTTCATGGGTGCTCCAGGACTGGTGTTTCTGGTTGCGTGTTTTGGCTTTGGGCTCCTGGAGGGGCTCTCCTGGAGGGCTGCCTCCGTTGTGTGCCTCTTGTGGAGTGGTCTCGGCTGGGTGCTTCTGGTCAGGTGCCCCTGCTCCTATGGGGTTGGGCCGCCGATTTTTCTTCCCGGTGTCCCTTGGCTAGCTCCCTCTCTGCCGCCGCCTAGGTGGTTCCCTTTCTCCGTAGCGTCGCTCCCCTTAGTGTTTTCTGGTGCCGTCTTGTGATATGTTAAGGGCTCGCGGTGTGGTGTTCAAGCATTCTATTTTGGGCATCGACCCTTGCTTGCGCCATCGTGATAAAGGAGCAACCACTGGACACTAATTTGCTAGAAAGCTTAGATTTAGTCCCATTGGTTCTCTAGCCTAGTAGCCTAACCTGTGTGTTTGCTTCACACACAACGTGGGCCTCGTTGTTTCACTATATTCTGGGCTACGCTCGGTGATTTGTAGGAGCCCATTCTAAGAGTTCTGTGTGGTTAGCCACGTCTGGTGGTGAGCCATGCGAGCCGAGTTGCATGACCTGATAGGGGTGTGGCGCACTCACTCCCAACTCTCACTTTTCCTAAAACATTGTTTGTTAATTTCCCGCCTCGATCTTCTCCATTGTATCTCCCCTCAATCCATCCCCCTCACAGCTCTCAAGAGCCCCTCCCCTCACAGCTCTTGAGAGCCCCGCCCCTCACAGCTCTTGAGAGCTCATGATCCTCCCTCTCCCAAGCCGCTAGGGCCATGTTCAACATATACTACCATTGCAAATGAATGTTATTGAATAGTAACTATCAAAATGTTTTGTTCTTGTTTTTTCAGATGGTTCAAAGTTATGGTTTTTTCCTCTTGGTTTAGGGTAAGTTTGTTTCATTTCATTTCCTATTGCGCCATGTTGTGTTATGTTATGTTGTTAAAGGATTTTGCTTTGATCAAATCGATATGTGATGTGCTGTGGCATGCTTTTGTGAACATGATGCTTTATGTAATTTCTTGGTGTGTCATGTATTCTTATGTAACATTTCTTCTTGTCGTATTGTTTCATGTCTCAGCGGACCACGTAATGTTCTTTCTTTATAATGCAGCTATGTCCAATATGGTAGAAACTTCATGCATGAAAAAAGTGTTTTGCATTAATTTATTGATGAATGTTTGAAACATGTAAGAAAATTTGAGCTCACCATTGTTTGTAGATTGTAAATGGTGATAATCATGATCAAAACAAGTATACATAATGGAACTAGGATCCTCAGAATCTTAAGTTTACTAAAGGCATCTTTTGAGCCATAAAGGAAAAAATGCCTTCTTTGATACAGTATTATGTTCTACGAGCTGAGATACACTGTGGTAGGATACAACACAAGAAATCACTACAGCCATAAAATGATGGTAGTATTTCTTGAGTATGTAAAACAAGGTGATCTTTCTTACAAGTGCTATGTATA
Source organism: Penium margaritaceum (assembly GCA_023375785.1). NCBI lineage: Eukaryota > Viridiplantae > Streptophyta > Zygnematophyceae > Desmidiales > Peniaceae > Penium > Penium margaritaceum. The sequence continues at coordinate 50,256 of SZWC01008168.1, forward strand.
GAAGAGGTCATCTGGAGGGGAGGTAGGAGGAGTAACAAGGCAAAGGTTGCATAGTCAACTTTCTTACACAAGGAAACAACCACCTCACCTACTACTGATTCTCATCACAAACTGCTCTCTTTTCCTAAAATCTATTGGGTTAGCTCCCATCAAAAGAATGGGTCTCGCTACTCATAGATGTGCAATGTGAAACACGATTATTAAAGACAATTGTTGAAGTGTTAATGAGGCGCACACATGATGACAACTCTGTCAAGATTAAGGGTTATGATTTTACTGCTTTTGACACCACTACGCAAGCGTAGTATGTAGGAGGTGGAGAATGATGACAAAACTCTCACAAGATGGTGGATTTCATTGTCACTAATTTCACACCCACAATGAAATAAAAAAATCATGAGCTAGACACATGATGAAACAACTCCCATAAGATATTAGGTCTTGCAATCACTATTTTTGACACCATTATGCATGCGGAGTACATGCAAAGGCATGCAAAACTTGTGTACCACACAAAGCAAGGTCTCTTTGTTGAGGTAAGGGTACACACAAAAAGGATAGGAACACCAACAAGATACACAAATTATAAGAGGGAGGTGAAGCAACATGTTGAGATGTTGGAGGATCTGACTTGCTTGCATGCAAGCACAAAAGGAAAACTAGAGAGGAGTGAGGGACAGAGGAGATTAGGGAGAGGGTGGAGATTACAAGGGATGAAGGTCAACGGAAAAGGAATGAGCAAAAACCAAAGCAAAGGTAGAGTCCAAGGAAGCGAGTAGAGGCGGAGACAAAGTTGTGGAGGCAATAGTTGCAAGGTGGGAGTAGTGGTGGTGGGAGGGGATGAGCAATGGTCGTGATGGATATGAGTGAAAAGGGAGAAGGCAAGGTGGGTGTGATGGCAGAAGGAGGAGAGGAGGGCGGTGACAAAGGGGAGGGCGATGAGGTAAAGCGGTGGGAAAAAATAGCAGTGGTGACGTGAGAGGTTGCCAAGGGTAAAGGGAATGGTGGAAATTCGTAGGAAAAGAGGAAGAGAGAGGGATAGTGAGAAGGTTGAAGGGAGAAAGAGGATGTTAGAAGGGGTTATTGGCATAGAAATAACGCTGAGGGGCAAAGAGGTGGAGATAGATGCTTGGGAAGAAATGGAGAGAGGTTGAAAAAGAGGAGGGGGAGGGGAGAATTAAGGGAGATGAGGGATGGGAACGAGTAGGAGGGGGTGGGTGGGGGGATGATGGCAGAAGAGGGGGCTAGTGAAGAGTTTTGAGTTATGGGAAAGGGAGGAAAGGAGGAAAGAAGGGAGAGGGATAGGACAAGAGCGAGAAAAAAAAGGTGGTGGGTGGCAGCATGTGTAGAGAGAGAGAGAGAGAGGGAGAGAGAGAGAGAGAGAGAGAGAGAGAGAGAGAGAGAGAGAGAGCAGGCTCGAGGTGGCGCAAAAGTCGAGCAAAAAACATCCATGAGAACATTGACTTCACCAATGAAGGGTAAAGGTTACGACAAATCATAAACAATATGAGGACTGAGGCACCCTCAGAGAGGAAGATGGAAATAGTGTTGTCAAACATGCCTTGCGGCTACACTTCAGAATAATGTTAGAGGAGAAAGAGCAGACATGGATAGGCGTGGAAAAAAAGCACAGAGAGGAAGAAACGATGGGTTATCAAATGGAAAAGGGGGTCGGTGACAAGATTAAAAAAAAGAAGAGGAATAACTATAGGCTACAACATGGGAAGGCACACATGTGAGAGCAAGAGGAAAGCAGGTACATCGGATGGATGGACCATCTTGCGTACCCTTTGTTTTGCATCAAATGACGCAAAGAAAAGGGTACACAAAGTGATGAATAATCATGAGAGAGAGAGAGAGAGAGAGAGAGAGATAGAGAGAGAGAGAAAGATAGAGAGAGAGAGAGAGAGATAGAGAGAGAGAGAGAGAGGAGATATGGAGAGATAAAAAATAAGAGAATGAGAGAGAGATAAAGAGAGATAGATAAAACATATATAGAACATGATTGAGGGAGGGAATTTAGATAGAGAAAAAGAAAATGATAGAGAGAAAAAAACACTCACACACACACAAAAAGAGAGAGAGGGAGATACAGAGAGATACAATGGGAGGCGGATTGGAATGAGAGGGGTTGGAAAGGGAGAGAGGGGGAGGTAGAGAGAAATAGAGAGGATAGATAGAGGAGAAAGATAGANAGAGAGAGAGATAGAGAGAAAGAGAGCAATAGAGAGGGATAGGAATATAACGTGAGATGAAGGGATACTGAGTGAAAGAGAGTGAGATGTAGAGTGAAAAAAAGGTGGGATTCAGGGTGGGTGGTGGAGGCGGAGAGAAAGGGAGAGAGAAAGGGAGAGAGAGAGAGAGATAGAGAGAGATAATCAAGAGATAGAGAGAGTAATAGAGAGAGAGATAGAGAGAGTAAGGGGGGGAGAAAAGAGAGAAGGGGGATGGAGAAAGGGAGAGAGGGAGAGAGGGGGGGCTGGAGGGGGTCTTGTTTTAGGAAGAGAGAAAAAAAGATAGAGATAGAGAGATAGAGAGAGAGAGAGAGGGAGAAAGAGAGAGAGAGAGAGACAGAGAGAGAGAGAGGGAGAGAGAGAGAAAAAATAGAAATAGATAGAGATAGAGAGAGATAGAGAGCAAGAGAGGGAGAGAGAAAGAGAGAGAGAGGGATTGGGGAACTAGGGGGTGATAGAGCACAATGAAGAGACCTCGGGCAAGGGATGGGGTAAAAGGGGGGGCGGAGAGTGGGGATGGGTGGGCTTGAGGAGGAGGGAGCCAAGCAGGGTGGAAAAGGGGGAGGAGAGGAGAGGTATCTGTTTTGAGGAGGGATCTGCAGCATGAAAGGGCGAAGGGTATGAGAAGGGAGGATGGGAGAATGGAGGGGGAGAGAGGAGCTCTCCAAAGAATGGGAGGGGAAGATATATATACATATGTATATATATGTATACACAGAGAGAGAGAGAGAGAGAGAGAGAGAGGGGAGAGGGAGAGAGAGATAGAGGGAGAGAGAGAGAGTTAGAGAAAGAGAGAGAAAGATTGAGAGAGAGAGAGATAGAGAGAGAGAGAGAGAGAGACAGAATGAGAGAATGAGAGAATGA
>SZWC01008168.1:53454-68292 GCA_023375785.1 Penium margaritaceum
AGCTCTCCAAAGAATGGGAGGGGAAGATATATATACATATGTATATATATGTATACACAGAGAGAGAGAGAGAGAGAGAGAGAGAGGGGAGAGGGAGAGAGAGATAGAGGGAGAGAGAGAGAGTTAGAGAAAGAGAGAGAAAGATTGAGAGAGAGAGAGATAGAGAGAGAGAGAGAGAGAGACAGAATGAGAGAATGAGAGAATGATTGAGAGATATGAGAAATAGAGAGGGAGAGAGAGAGAGTGGGATAGAGAGAGATAGAGGGATGGAGAGGGATAGAGAGAGAGAGAGAGATGGAGGAAAGAAAGAGGTTCAGGTAGAGGACAAAGGGAGAAGAAAAGATGGGAGAAGGAATGCAAGGGTGCGCAAAGGGAGGGAGAAAAAAGGACAAGGCACCGATGGAAACATGTTAACAAAAACAAAGAGGTAGAAAGGATTAAGGAGGATGGAGGGGCAGATGAAGGAATGGGGGGCATGAGGAGGGGGAAAAGGTCAGTAGAATAGTGTTGGGGGATGTGTGAAGGGAGGAAGAGGCCAAGGCATGGGAGAGAAGGGAGTGAAGGTAAGGGGATGGATTGGCAACGAGATGGGGAGCAAGGAGAGGCATGAAAGAAGGGAAAACGGCAAGAAGAGTGAGGGGAGGTATTACAACAAGAGGGAGGGAGCTGAGAAAATGGGCAAGTCACAAAGCAGGGTGCTGAAGATGGGGTGGGAGGTACGGTGGGATTGACATGCGGTCTTTTGGTTGGGGTGGACAAGAGGGGTTGAGGAAATAGTGGGAGGGTAGGGTAGAGGGAGCATGAGGAAGGGTTATGCAGAGGTAAAGAGGGGAGGTGAGACTTGGAGAAGGGACCGAAGGAGGGGGGAAGGGTGGGCACGGGGGAAGGGAGCCGAGGTAGAGGGGGGATTGGAGGAAAGTGGATGAAAGGATGGCCAGAGGAAAGGGAAGGGCAGACTTGTGGGCGAGAGTGAGAGGAGGGAGGTGGACGGTGCTAAGGCTGGGCTAAGACGGAGGGAGAGGCAAATCTAGAGGGGAGGAGGGAAGACGGGAGTGGATGCTGGAGCACAAGCAAGAGCGGACACCACGTGAGCTGAACAAGAAGGTTGGGATATGGCACCATGCGTGCCATGAAATACATGGGAGAAACTGCCACGTTCATCAAGAGCAGTTAGGGTGCATGAATAGAAAGATCGAGAGAAACAAATTGATAGTGGGTGGAAATGCACCACGCAAATGTGACGTAGCTCACCAACACGACGAGCATAGGTGAAGGAAGTGAACGAGTGGCTGTAAAATGCAACCAAAGTCAGTGGAGACAAAAGTGGAAGCCAAACCATGGGCTAAAACCAAGTGATGATGCCATGTTGAAGAGGATGGTTGGATGGGGGAGTAGAGTAGATGAATACAAGTTGAATGTTAGTGAGAAGGAAAACAAATGGCAAGGCAAAGACTACAAAGTCAGGGTCTCTTACACAAAGGGAAAAAACCCTAACCCACCAATAATTCCTGGCATCGAAGGTCCTGAGGGTGACTGCTCTTTCCTTCTAAAAATCCATTTTACAGCTCATGCATATATATTCTCGCTATTTTTAGGTGTAAAATGTTCAACCCTATGAGGATTTGGTAAGACAAGGAGGTGCCATACTTTGATGTTTACTTTCAAAGTAAATGCTTTCGTACCATTTAAACACATAGGGATGAAGAGAGATAATTGATTCAGATAAATTAAAAATAAGGTTTATCTTGAATTGGAATAAAAGTTTCAGCAAGGAACTATTCAATGGTGCAATAGAGGTTTTTTGTTCTATCAAAACAAGATGGCAAAGTAACGAAGAAAAGTTTTGTCGTCTTGGTTTGTGACATCAAGTGTTTTTGGATCTTTGTATTTTAACTTAAATGTTCTATGATTTAAGAGATTAAATTTCGAAGATTGATAGTATGTTTCTGCTACAATAAAGCAATAATCACAGTTAGGGCTAACATCTAAAGATATCATATCTGAATGAAGGAAAAATCAACTGAAACATGAAGTTCAACAGCAAGAGTAAAACTAATATCAACCATCTTCAAATATCCACCAAACTAGTGTGGAGAAAACTGGAATATTCATGGATGAAAGAAAAATTGAACACATGTTTTAGAAAAACGCGTTTGTTTGCATGTATGTGATGATGTCTTTGTGTGTGTTTGTAGGAGGGGGATGTTCCTCTGTTTTTTAGGTTTTTTAAGAGTCAATTTGCATGTGCAAGAGTATGTATGTGTCTGTAGGTTTATTTCCGTGTGTTTTAGTGCATGAATGTATAATTGCATGTCACCATTCGTCTTTTTCAATGAGTATTAAATGGCATGTATCACTAACATCATGGTTCATTGTTATGGATAAGGTGTCTATGTATCAAAGGTGAACCAATGCATAGTGAATTCCAGTTAAATGCTTGGATAAATGGAAGTTTCTCAACACTATCGCTAGGTGTGTCTTGGGTGATTGATAGTATGATTATACTTGCATCTTTTTCTTAAGGGATTGAAGTATTGGTACACATTCTATAAGCATCTGGATTTGCATGTTGCCAGAAACGCCATGCCTTTTTCGCAACTGATGTACAAGGAAATGGTTTGTGGAACTAATTCTCCTATGTGATGAAACGGAATCATCATGGCCCCCTTAAGTTGAGCCAAATGTATTCTTCATATTGAATGAAACCCTTGATCCGTGAGAGTTAGTTGGGGTTAATTTTTTTTCTTTTTTCTTTATGAAGATTGGATATGAATCTGACTGTGTCTTCTCAAGAGAACACTATCATGCACTTATCCATTTCATATTCTCATTCAGTTACTATTTTTCTATAACATTTTGGTGCATTATCTTTTTTTTATTCAAGTTAAATGGGCTCTTCTCCAATCTTGATTTCAACATTATTTTATGTCTCAAGATATTGTTGAAGTGTAATTTCATGACTGATCTCAAAATAGTATCTTAAGGGTGTGACTTTAAATGCATTTGTATTCATGAGGATCCAATTACAGAATTCTTAGGGCCAAAGGAAAAGATAATTGATTTCACAAAGCCTTTTTGTTGTGAATCTTAGGATTTATTGTTCATACACCTATGTGTTATTGTAAACTGGTCATGTAGGTTTACATGCGGTACAAAGACGTTAAGATACTTCACTATTTGGGTTAGCTTGACATTAAGTTTATGTGCTACCAGTACTACGTGTAAAGTTTCACGTTTTCTTAGATTTGGTTTATCATCCACGTTGATGATTGCAAGTTTTCATGTAATTGTTATAATGTAGTGCTTGGAAGCCCCTCTCCAAGTAACTATAACAAATTCAGCTGACTAGAGGAGGTTGACGAGGGTATGCACTACTGAAAAGGGTAGCCGTCTAACATCTTTGAATTGGATAAAAAGGATTTTTCTGCATTCATTAGAAACAAATGATGTAAAAGCCTATCTATGATATGTCTTTCGTAATTAAAATCTATTAACAGGCCTAAGAAAACTAAGAAAAAGCTCTTGAGATTATTGAATATGACAAAAAATATGAGGCATGTCATGAGGCATGGCAAAATATGAGGCATGGCATGTCCTTTTTTGTTACTGAGGTCAATTGTTTTGATGAACTGAAAAACGGTTTGTGACTAGTTTTGCAATCCCATAAATGTGGAAATTCATGTTGCTAATGTTTAGTGCATGTTTCAGTTATGCATTATTGAGTAAGTTTCTAGCTTGAAAACAAAATCCATTATGGTTCTTTGTTAAAAAACTAGCAAGATATCATGCGTTGCATATTAAGTTAATTATTGTGATAATTGTTAATTAAATAAATTAAGTATTTCATGGAACATGTGTTTCAAAACATTCTACCATTGTCTGATTTTAAATAGTATACGGATGTTGTGTCTTGACTGAAAAACCCTTGAAATGGAAAAACTGTATCATAACTTGATTGAAATAGTCAAAACTAGTCATTCATTAAAAAAAACTAAAGGAAAATCATTAAAGAATAGATATGAATTAAAAAACAATTTCATGAATACATGGTTATTCTGTGTTGTAATGATTTGAGCTGTCTTTTTTTCTTGTCATGAATATGTTTTCCTTCATTTCATGTATTTTGTTTATTTTTTTTATCAAAAAAATTGATTGTATTTCAAAATTCACCAAACGTTTCAGGCGTTGAAAGAACATGGGTTATTTAATCTTCAATTGAAGGAGCTTTGGAAAAATGAGGTCATAGCATGTTGCATTCTTTCACATCTTTCAATGTTGCACTGGCCTTAGAGGTGATTTTTTTGAGTGGTTACCTGTTGGTAAAGATGGGGTCATTCCATGGCCGCCGATAACGTATTATTGTAGATAGGAAGATTGTATTATAATCTCTCACGTGCTCAACTGAATCTTGCATAACTGTCTCAATTATGGCAGACAAAGGTGAGTAATTTAACGGTATTTCTGACCATTAAAAATTTAAATTTGGACGTTCTTGATCACTGGTCAGAAATTTCGAGAGGCAAAGAGCATGCTCCAAAGGTTTCAGAATCAATGGAGCACAACGGATATGTTCCCACTTTGCAAATGTTAGTCTGGTCAGAGGAGGATATGGAGCAACTTTTTGACTTGGAATGGAGATTACACACAGGAGAGGTCCCTTATATCTCTGGCACTACTAGACTACATTGAAGCAAATATTTTCACCAAAAAATGTTTTCACAATGTTCTGAGGTGAAGAAGCTTGGGTTGTTGGCATTTTTCTTTCACCGTTGTCATGCTCTTGGACTTGCTTCCCCCATATGTTTTGAGAGATTAAATGTTTAAGCTCCAACGCCAAACTCTTAAATTGAGATGCCTTGTTTGGGTTGTCGAGTCGCTAAGTTGCAGTTTTCTTGAAGGGAGGTTCAAAAATAAACTAGCAAAAGCATTAGACTTGGAGTGTTCACACTGGAAGAGCAGCAAGCATACATGTTTAGTGAAAAATGTCATTGATAAGAAATGCTTGCTTGATTGTTGTGACTTAATCATTGAATTTTCTGATTCATTCTCGAATCTACGTGGCTGTCTTATTGGTGCATGCACATGGACACTCCTCGTGCCCCATGTGCCCAGACAGCCTCCACCTGTGGTTCATGACCCTTGCGTCAGAGGAACTGCTGGTTTTGCCTTCCCATTTATGACCACTGAATTTGATGCTCAATCATTGTTTCACACTTTGACCTTGCTAGCATTCATCCACACCAAAAGAACAAAACATTCTCACAGTCATTGACTTGCTATCTTGACCACCAGCAAGTCAACCCTCTGTTATTTTTTGCTCTCGCACGTCACCTTCTGCCATGTGATAGTGGAGGCCAACGAGTTTTGCCACCTTCACTCACTAGTATTAATGAAATAGTCCTTTCCAGTGTACATGTCAGTGCAGTCCATTTCTTGGCAGCCATTTTCATGGAAATGTCTCAAAAAGTTGTTGTTTTCTTGATGATGGCTAGCCTGAAAAGGCTCTGAACTGATCGTGTCATTTTGAGATGATTTAGAAAGCGGTCAGAATTTAGTGGCTAATATTGATCACGATACCAAACCGTTCCTCCTTCCTGACGGATCATGTAAAACATGGCCAAACAAAACAACCAAATTACTTTCTAAAGGACTGTTATGTTCATTCAAAGTTGAGTACCATTGTTTTGAGATGCCCTTTGAATGCTAGACCAGAATGTGATCAATGGGCAAGCTGCTGGTGCTAGTTGGAAGATTGTTTGCGTGTTTGTTGTACCAACAGCGGCGCTCTTTGTATCATTTAGGCTATTCCCCATCTTGGAAGTTGGAAGTTAGAAGTGAAAAATCAAGCGATCAAACCAGGAACGCAAACATACCGCCACAGTCAACTTCTAGATTTGAATAGCATTCCCCTAGATCCTAGGGTCGCCTTTCACACATGATCTATTCTTGGCTTCCAAAGTTGCAGCACCATTCCTCTATGCCTGTGATCAAACTTGTGACCTGTTGGCCAACGGGTCATAAGCAACCTTTAGAGTGCGGTTTCAACCCGCAACGGACCACGCACAAAGGTCAATTTTCCATGGATGTAGGCCAAAATTCTTGATGCCTAGCCTAGTCATTCTTGGCACATTGTCACCATGGACAAAAGTACGTGTTCCACAGCAGCACACCAAGCCCTCATTTGGTGTGAAATAGAGGTACGTGCTCAACTCATCGCATTACTACGGGACTTACTCATAGACATTGTCAATTGCATATTGTGGTGCCTACTCCACCGCCCCATGATGGACGATGCTATGCTCGGTCTACAATGGGGGCGTGAGCTAAACCACAGCCACCCTGAATGGTTGTTCATCATGAACCGCCTCTTCGCTCAATCATGGAACGTGGTCATCCACTTCATGCGGGATAATATGTCTCTACGCGACACAAATGTCACTATTGAGGAGAATTTTCTCATGTTTCTTCAATGTGTTTGCCTTGGTATGGCCATCCGACAGACCATGGAGCGGTTTCAAAGCGTGTCTCCAATGGTGTGGCATGCACTACATGACATTGCACATGCTTTCGTGGACATTGCAACTCATATTATGTAGCCATCGCATGCAACAAGTGCTCATCCGCAAGAATGGGAATGATGTCAAGATCTCCTCGCATGGTTTGAGGATCGCGTTGGTGCAATAGACTGAACCCATATTCCAGTCATAGTCAACCATAATCAGTGTGCAACAAACATCAACCGTCATCACCGAGTAATAAAAATCATCCTCGCATCATGTGGTCATGATCTCCCTTTCTCCTACATCATAGTTGGTTGGGAAGGGAGCGTTCATGATGCACGTAGTTTTTCCACTGTAGTTCATTATGGTTTCAGATTGCCGTCAACCAAATTCATGATTGATGATGCAGCCTTCTCAAACACACATGGGTTAATGACCCCCTAATGAGAAGTGAGGTACCATCTCCAAGAGTTTGGGGAGGGGCAGGTTCTACCACAGTCTAAGGAGGAACTGTTCAGCGGACGGCATGCGGTTTTCTGGTCATGCATCAAGCATGCATTTGGTGTAACCAAGGCCAAAATCTGAATGTTACGCGGTTTTCTGCAATACGCACAACACTTTGAAGGATCCCTCATTCTCTCATGCTTCGTGTTACACAATACTATGACATGGCTGGACGGAGGTGTAACAAAATTGGACCAGTTCCTGTCCAAAAGAGAAGTTCATGATGCACCTGACAGGCATTGCAACAGCCGGACAAGGGCAATGCAGGGAAGAGTTTCCCAAACATGTGGAATGCCTATGTAGAGGATGTTGTAACAGATTGGGATACTTCATCAGACTTGTCATTTTATTGAGGAAATTTGTCACACGAAACGGCATTAACTTCCATGATACTTATGCTCTCCTATAAGTTCACTAAAATGCATCATCACCCAAGTCATTTTCTGTAGCCATTAGTACCTTGGCATGTGCAAACGCATTTCGTAAACCATCATTGCCACCCCCTGCATTGTCCTCTGGCGTACCCATATGACCACCCATGTCAGCTTCCATCCCCCTTCGTTAAAGCCTGCATGCATTCTCTGTTAAACTATAGGAGGGTACACGGTGTGCATCATCCCATCTGCCCTAACGCTTGGATCATCTTAGGACACATGTGGAGACGACCTGTCTCAGTGCACCTGAAGTGTAGACATATCACTCCCTTAGTTCATCGTTGCGCAGGCGCTCAACTAGCACTAGCTTGTTGTCAATGTGCAAACCTTGGTCCTTGTCTGCGGTCTGCACCGCCATGCCCCAAAGGGTGTTGGGGCCGTTGTCCTTGATGACGCACTCCAGCTTTGCTGCACCGCGGAGCACCTTCTTGGCGCGCTCAATTTGACACTGAACGTGGGCTTGGCAACAAACACAACGCTCGCCATCAGAGTTGTCTAGTAGCACTTGCTTGTCACATGGAGGAGGTAGTGGTGTGTCAAAAACGTTGGCGGGTGTCGTGTTTAGTATGTTGTCGCCGGGTGCCTTGTCCGGAAAGAAGAAGCAGGTGGCCACGATGTACAACGACATGATTATGCCTTGGAACTTTGCCTACTTTGGATTCATTTTCTTTATGTGAGCCCACTTGGTTGCATCCATTTCCACCTTCCACATGGACCGGTTCAACATCAGTACGCTACGATTGATGAAGACACGCGCATGGCTCCAAACATTGCAAATAATCAGCACTCAACTTTTCACTTGCATAAGGGTTAGCGGCTCGGAAAGAGACCATGTCGAGCTGAGCTTCTTGGAAGCTTTGTTGTGCATTTTGGCTTGCTAGCTACAAGTTTTACGATGGAGATCGACATAGGCAACAACTTCCTACATGAGGCAGATGTCTCGCTGATGAGTCCACCGTCCCTCAGCTAAACCACTACTAAGAGAGAACCACCCAGAGACAAGGAAAGATGGTGTACAAGCCATCATCCAAGAGGGGCCTGTGGGTGAGATCCACCAATGGTTTGCTCCGGTGTGGCTAGATGGAGTGGCGTCGGTGCGGGCTTCGCAACGATGGCAGGTGCAAGAACCTCCATCTGCTACGCAAGTGAGGTACGACCCTCTACTAGCGGGTAAGGGGGATGCGGAACCGTGGAGGCGACACGTATCCTGATGCCGACCGGGCCACCTGCAACGCATGGGCGGGGATTTCAACATGTGTCGTTGTCGCGGGGTTCCTTGAGGACGCCTTGACCACGTAGCAGCCGGCGGTACTTGTGGTCGGTCACGTTGGATTGTCGAATGTACCACCACGGTTCGCAACGAGTTTCCTCCCATGTCCGTGGAAGCTCTTCGGACGCATTGGTGGCAGCGAAAGTAATGACATGCAGGTTTCCCTGAGGTGCGGGCCTGTTGATAGATATGGACTCTCTGTAGAGCGGGGCTGAGGTTTCTTGTGCGTCCATGACAGTAAAGGTGATGGCGAGTAGCTGGTGGACTTCGGGGTTGAGGCCAAAGTTGGAGGCGTGAGTGATCGTCTGTCTGTACGATCCTTGGTGTAGTAGTTGGGGATGTCCGCGGCTTGAGCGGCGCTTTGGTCCTTAGATGCGGCGCATGTAGGCGGCGTGGTCCCCCGATTTGAAGTGTCAAATTCAAAAGACGAAATTTGGGGCTCACAGGCATATCTTGCCTTAGGACTTATTGAATCAATAAGCATTAAAACAAAGGGCAACTGTGTATGAACTGCTTGGTTTGCGACTCGCCTAGACGCGGAGTGACGGATCTAGATCGCGAGGATGGTAGGTGCTTGTTTCGGTTGCTGACATATCATAAATGTCGACTTCACACTTTTATGTCTACTTTATGCCTATTTTCAAGCCGCATATATGCGAGGACCTGCTTTCGTTGGAAACCAGTCTCGCATGCAGTGTACCAGCGACCGAGTAGACAGCGACGCTAATCGATAGAGACCTTTTTGTTTCTTCAGCAGGCTCAACGAAGTTTCTCATACACACACCTTCTTTTCTCTGGTTCAAAGGAACAGTTCCCATAAATGATGCACCCGCTAGATATATCCGCCGGACGAATCGATGCCAGCATCGATTCGTCCCGTGCCGGACAAATTGATGCCAGCATCTTCCGGTTTTGTTTTGTTGGACGTTTCTCCATCATTCTTTTCGTCGGCCGTCATGTTGTATGTTCACCCCCCATCACATGGACATATGATAGGAGGGCGCTTCTTGACTAGGGCTCTCCGAGTAACCCCGAGACAGCACGGTTGTATCTAGGTACGAATCCCAGCGGGAGGAAGTCCGCTCCAGGAGGGGGGTCAAACTCGGCACCCGGCACAAATTTGTCTTAAAATAATACTGAAAAGTCACTTTCATGGAAGAAATCTGTGGGCGGCTCGCATTAAAAGAAATCACTGCCGAAAGCCAAAACCGAACGGAACTTAGGAAGTTGACCTCACTTCCAAATACCTTCCGCGCGAAACACAGCTTCGGATGTCGAATCTGAAAACAAAGCACACGTCAGCGTTGACCCCTGCCCCTTCAGCGTGACTTCTGACTTCCAACTTCCGAGGCGGGGAAGACACTAATTCACGTCGGCAAAGAGGACGATGGAAGTATTCCTTCGGGTCGCTTATGCAGTGTGCGGCTAGGTTGTTTCTTCTGACGAAATAGATACAACAGCAGACACAAGCAACCAACTACCCACCTTGCTGTCTTAAGAAATGATGGCAGCCCTTCACGGAAACGGCGGGATTCGCAAAAGCAGCAGTACTAGCTGTAGCAAGAGGCGCAGCAGGAGCATGTTCATGGCGGGTCGTTCTACCACGCGAAGTACGGTACCGCTGCAACCCACTGCCACAGTGGCGGTGCTGTGCTTGTGCGTTTGCTACATCTTCATTATCGATACCTGCTATCGCTGTGCTGCCCAATCAATGAGTTGGCGCCAGCTGCAGCACAACCAACGTCACACCTTCGGTGAGCAGCTGCGCCTAATGTTGAGCTTCGTTTCCGTCGCCGCTTGCGATTCCCTAACTCCGCCACTCTCCCTCCCTCACCTCCCTCGCCTCCCTCACCTCGCCAACTCTCTCTCTCTCTCTCTCTCTCTCTCTCTCTCTCTCTCTCTCGCTCTCTCTCTCTCTCTCTCTCTCGCTCTCTCTCTCTCTCTCTCTCTCGCTCTCTCTCTCTCTCTCTCTCTCGCTCTCTCTCTCTCTCTCTCTCTCGCTCTCTCTCTCTCTCTCTCTCTCGCTCTCTCTCTCTCTCTCTCTCTCGCTCTCTCTCTCTCTCTCTCTCTCGCTCTCTCTCTCTCTCTCTCTCTCGCTCTCTCTCTCTCTCTCTCTCTCGCTCTCTCTCTCTCTCTCTCTCTCGCTCTCTCTCTCTCTCTCTCTCTCGCTCTCTCTCTCTCTCTCTCTCTCGCTCTCTCTCTCTCTCTCTCTCTCGCTCTCTCTCTCTCTCTCTCTCTCGCTCTCTCTCTCTCTCTCTCTCTCGCTCTCTCTCTCTCTCTCTCTCTCGCTCTCTCTCTCTCTCTCTCTCTCGCTCTCTCTCTCTCTCTCTCTCTCGCTCTCTCTCTCTCTCTCTCTCTCTCTCTCTCTCTCTCTCTCTCTGTGTGTGTGTGTGTGTGTGTGTGTGTGTGTGTGTGTGTGTGTGTGTGTGTGTGTGTGTGTGTGTGTGTGTGTGTATCCCCCTGGATGAATTCAGAGGAAAAGATCTCGTGCCCTCCCTTCCGGCCTTCCTTCCTCGCTTTTTTTCTTTTGGGTTTGAGGGTTCATGTATGTTTCTGCTTGAAGAGGAATCATGTGGGGCTAGAAAACATGAGTTCACCTTAGTGTGCCTCTTGTGCTTAAATCTTCACAACCTATGTCACCTTCGGACCCATAACTGTGTCAGAGGACTCGATGATTGCAAAAGTGGCAGTCACCTCCCCTGTCATCGAGGCAGAATGTGTGCCTGCAGACTTGAGAGGAATTTCCAAGGGGGGAGTTAGGTATTGGGCTGGATGGGTTGGTGATCCATGAGTACCGCTACGTTGTCACCCAAGAAACCTTGTATAACTTACAAGACTTCCTTCGCAAGTACCTCTCAAGCTGCATCAGGGCCGAACAATTTTTTGTCACCTCTCCAGCATGTTCTGGACAGGAAGACAACCCCGTGCACAGTCACATGAGCCATGGCTGTTCTTTCTGGTACCTTTCCAGGATGTTTACAGCATGAATGGGTATGAATGATGGTAGACGTGTTTGTTTGTTTACGTTGTTGACAGAAGCACGGCAGGATTCCACTCCTAGGAGCGGTACGGAACAGGAGCACCTGGTGGACAGGCAGCTGCATGCCCAAGCACACACTTGGGCTTCAGACTTGGCAGGTGCATGGCGTGCAGGCCCGGGTTCCACACCAACAGGCCTACGGGCAGCGGCAGGGGCACATGCACTGAGTTCGGCAGCAGGAAGACAAGGTGAGTGGAAGCACCCCTTTGCCGCTCCCCGATTCGCCCATGCCACAAATGATGACTTTGGTGACTCAGATGCGGTAGCATTGTGGCACAGCAAACGGCATCAGCAGCACAGAAGCCGTTCTGAGAAAGTGCGTGGTTTTGATCGCTCTCTGCTAAGGAGCAAGCTTCAACCACAGAGGGTTGATGAGGTTAGGGAATTGGAGATGGTAACAAGCGCAAAGGGCGGACAGCAGTTGGCAGCAGAGCAGGTTCCGCTGATGCGGGAGGTCCAGGCACTTCTGCAGCCATGGGAGCCAACGTGGTTGGGTGACCCAAAGACCAACTGCTGCAGCAACGCATGGGATGGTGTGCAGTGCAATGGCAAGGGTGAGGTGGTGAGTCTCAACTGCGGTGATTCAGTCATTTTCTTCAAAACCAACGGAATTCTAGTGGTTCCGTGCCCAACAGCCTTGGGTGCACTGACCAGCTTGACTAGTCTGTCTTTGGATTACATTGCTTTCAACTCCAGCCTTCCATCTGAGCTGGGGCATCTCACCAACTTGCAGCAGTTGGATCTCACCTACTGCACCTCTCACACAACACAACTCGAAGACCTCACATGGCTATCGTCGCTGCAAAGTCTCACAAGTTTCGCATTGAGGGACGCCAACATGATCGGTGGGTTCCCGGACAATGCCTTCATGCACCTAGACCGCCTAACCAGCATCATTGTGTACAACAACGTCCTGACCACAATCCCCTTTGGCATTGAAGCACTTCATGGCTCACTACTGGAACTGACCATCTCGAGAGCCGATATGTACGTCTTTTTGCCATCGCGTCTGTTTGCTCTCTCAAGGATGACTCTGCTGGACCTCTCCTTCAACCGTCTCCAGGGCAGCCTTGAAGAGACGGGCCTTGGCTCTCTTGTCTCGTTGGTTAAACTGTCTCTAGGAGGCAATGAATTGACAGGCTCCATCCCCAAAAGCATTGGCAGACTCGAACATCTCACATCTCTTGATTTGTCGCAGAACCATCTCACTGGCGCAATACCTTCACTGATGTTTTCCTTGCCAAGCCTTGCAATCTTGACTCTGGATGCAAACAGGCTCACAAGTCCATTCCCAACAGACGTTGGAGCTTCGTACGCATCGCTTGGGTATCTTTCACTGGAACGTAACAACTTCTCTGAGCCACTTCCACTGTCCATTGCACTGTTTACAAACTTGACTGGCCTCGCTCTGTCAGGCAACATGTTCTATGGCAGTCTACCGCATGAGTGGACTAAGCTCTCAGCTCTAGAAACATTGCAAGTGTCAAGAAACAGGTTGGACGGATCGCCAGGAGAGTTACTTAAAGTCTGGCCACGTCTCAGTGCTGCTGACCTCTCCTACAACCAGTTCAGTGGTGCCCTTCCTGACAAGCTCAAGACACTTGGCTTCCTCAGCGTGAAGAGGAATAACTTCTCAGGACCGTTCCCACACGCTCTCCTTCACATCATGGGTGACACAATCGACATCTCTTTCAACCAATTCTCAGGTCCTATACCAGCTGAAGTGTCCTTGTGGCCTGGCAACACTCTCGTCCTCAACAACAACAACTTCAGCGGCTTACTCCCAGCCTCCATCTCCCACATGACGGATTTGATGACTCTGAACGTCTCGCACAACCAGTTCAGCGGAAGCATTCCTAGCTCGCTTTTTGCTCACCTTCTGATCGTTGACCTTAGCTACAATGACTTCTCTGGACATCTGCCGTTGTCCATAGGTGCGTCTCTGTTAAGTATTTTCTGCGCTAGGCGTAACCGCTTCTCTGGCTCACTTACAGGAAGTTTCCTCCAAAATGGTTCTTGGTGGTCAACCAGTGCTACGGTCATCGACGTAGGACATAATGCTCTGACTGGAGACCTGTCGAGGGCTAATTTCACTTCTACATATATGTTGGTCCTACTCCTTGACAACAATCTGCTCACAGGAAGCCTCCCATCTTCCGTGTGCAGCATGCCTCGGCTATACGCTTTGAGTCGCGCAAACAACTTGCTGTCAGGCGAGCTCCCTGCATGCTTGTACTCACAGGCACGAACGCTGGAATGGCTTGACTTGAGCAACAACGTTCTGTCTGGAAAGCTGGACGACTTTGAGCAGCTGGACAACACTCTTGCACTGGCAAACAACTTCTTCTACGGAAGTGCAGATGTCAGGACAGGCAACGTCCACCTGTGCGCTCTCGAAACCCATAGAACTGGGATGCCTGGTTCGGACCCTCCACATTACCACACTTCCGTTGAAGAGAACTGCCTGAGATTAACTAAGATTGGAGGCTCGCTGTCTAACACGGAGTCAGAGGATGAGTGTGTGGTCAAGGACAGACAGCGGACGGCGCTTCAGTGTGGAGCTTTCTGTGGCACTGTGGGAGACAGCCAGTGCGGTGGAAATGGAGTGTGCCAAATGCCTCCAGCATCGCAGGCTGCACTGACATACCTAAATGACAGTCTAGCTTTGGCTAGGATGCTCACCAATGGGAGTATGGAGGTGTTTCGTGCCTCTCTCAAAGCATCTCTAGCGAGAAACGCAACATGTGAGTGCAACGACAACTTTGCAGTGCAGTATGCACCCAACGGCACTGTCACGTGCCATCTTGTGATTCCTCCTCCTTCACCAACAGCAACCCCTGAATCAGGCAGCAGCCTTTCCACAGGAGTCATAGTGGCGATTGCACTTGCCGCGGCATTGTGTGCCATCGCCATTGCTGTTGTCCTCTTCATCCTGCTGCGGCCAAAGAAGCAGCGCAAGTGGGGGGATCTGGACGTGTGTCGGCAGTTCAGTGCAGCAGAGATTGAGAAGTCAACTCAAGGCTGGAGTGCGGAGAACCTGCTGGGGGAAGGAACATTTGGAACTGTATACCGAGGGGTTTCGCCAGATGG
>SZWC01008168.1:83212-119681 GCA_023375785.1 Penium margaritaceum
AGGGGAGAGAAAGGAGACGTGGTGAAGAGAGGGAGAGGAGAGAGGTAAGAGGAAATGCGCGGGAGACAAGAAGGTGGAGAGAGGAGAGGGCAAGAGCAAGGGGAAGGGGCTGGCAAGGGAAAGAGAGGCAATGAGGAGGGAGAGAAAGAGGGGCGCAAGCAAACAGAGCTGAGGGAGGAGCACAAGGCAGAAAGGGAACAAGGCAAAAGGAGAAAAGGAACGCAGATACGAGCCGCACAAAGGCGCACACGAGGCGCACAAGGAGTGCACACAAGGCGCACAGACCGTAGACCCAAACTGATGGCGTGGGAAAAAAAAGGAGGGAAGGAGAAAGGAGAGGCCAGATGAAATTGAGGAAGAGAAAAAGGAAGATCACAAGAAGAGGACCAGGAAGAAATAGGGGAGGAGAAGGGAAGAAGGAAAGAGAGGAAACAGAGAAGAACAGCACCAGAAGCAACAAGCACAAGAAAAAGGAACAAGCTCACCGATGGGTGGAGACGTAGTCCGGAGAGAGAGAGGAGCAAGCCCGCACAAAGAAGACCAGACGCACCCATGGGGTAGGGGACGCGTAGGCTGGAGTCCACGGGGTAGAACAAGCAGGAGGGATGAGAGAGAGAGAACAATGGGAAAATCGGAGGGAAGGCGGAGAGTTAGAACTTGAGGGCAAACGGGTCAAAAAGGACAAGAAGTAGAGAGTGGAGGGGAGACACACAGGGCGTAGGGGAAGCAACAAAACGAGGAAGATGGAGGGGGTGGGAGACAGACGGAAAAGGGATGGAGGGGGACAAGAAAAAAAGGGGAGGTATAAAAAGAGATGTAGAAAGGGAGAGGGTGAAAGAGAGGGGGAGAAGTGAAGCGAAAAGGAGGGGGGCTGGAGGAAGTAGGAGAGGGGAAGAGGGAGAGTAGAGGAAAAGGAGGGGGCTAGAGGGAGAGAAAGAGAGAGACAGACGGGGAGGGTTTGAGAGATGGAAAAGGAGAGGGTGGGAGAGAGGGGGAGCATAGAGAGAGAGGAAGAGAGAGAAAAGGAGAGGGGAAGGGAGAGAGAGAGATAGGGAGGAAGAAAGAGACAGAGTAGGGAGAGCGAAGGTGTGGGGAGAGAGAGAGAGGAAGAGCGAGAGTGAGACAAGGAAAGAGAGTGGAGAGAGGGAGTAGATATGTTAGAGAGATGAAGCAACAGAGGGAAGGGAGATATGAGAAGGGAAGGGAGGGAAAAGAGAAGAGCACAAGAGCGGAAAGAGAGGGGGCAGAGGGTCTAAAGAGAACAGGGAGAAGAGAAGAGAGGGATGGGCAGACAGTAGAGAGGAAGCAGCGAGAGTGGAGGGAGCAGAGGGGGAGGGCAGAGAGAGAGAAAGAGAGAGAGAGAGAGAGCAGAGAGAGAAGAGAGAGGGAGAGCCAAGAGAGAATAAGATAAAGAGAGTAAGAGGGAGGGAGAGAGAGAGCAGAGAGAGAAGAGAGAGGGAGAGCCAAGAGAGAATAAGATAAAGAGAGTAAGAGGGAGGGAGAGAGAGAGCAGAGAGAGAAGAGAGAGGGAGAGCCAAGAGAGAATAAGATAAAGAGAGTAAGAGGGAGGGAGAGAGAGAGCAGAGAGAGAAGAGAGAGGGAGAGCCAAGAGAGAATAAGATAAAGAGAGTAAGAGGGAGGGAGAGAGAGAGCAGAGAGAGAAGAGAGAGGGAGAGCCAAGAGAGAATAAGATAAAGAGAGTAAGAGGGAGGGAGAGAGAGAGCAGAGAGAGAAGAGAGAGGGAGAGCCAAGAGAGAATAAGATAAAGAGAGTAAGAGGGAGGGAGAGAGAGAGCAGAGAGAGAAGAGAGAGGGAGAGCCAAGAGAGAATAAGATAAAGAGAGTAAGAGGGAGGGAGAGAGAGAGCAGAGAGAGAAGAGAGAGGGAGAGCCAAGAGAGAATAAGATAAAGAGAGTAAGAGGGAGGGAGAGAGAGAGCAGAGAGAGAAGAGAGAGGGAGAGCCAAGAGAGAATAAGATAAAGAGAGTAAGAGGGAGGGAGAGAGAGAGCAGAGAGAGAAGAGAGAGGGAGAGCCAAGAGAGAATAAGATAAAGAGAGTAAGAGGGAGGGAGAGAGAGAGCAGAGAGAGAAGAGAGAGGGAGAGCCAAGAGAGAATAAGATAAAGAGAGTAAGAGGGAGGGAGAGAGAGAGCAGAGAGAGAAGAGAGAGGGAGAGCCAAGAGAGAATAAGATAAAGAGAGTAAGAGGGAGGGAGAGAGAGAGCAGAGAGAGAAGAGAGAGGGAGAGCCAAGAGAGAATAAGATAAAGAGAGTAAGAGGGAGGGAGAGAGAGAGCAGAGAGAGAAGAGAGAGGGAGAGCCAAGAGAGAATAAGATAAAGAGAGTAAGAGGGAGGGAGAGAGAGAGCAGAGAGAGAAGAGAGAGGGAGAGCCAAGAGAGAATAAGATAAAGAGAGTAAGAGGGAGGGAGAGAGAGAGCAGAGAGAGAAGAGAGAGGGAGAGCCAAGAGAGAATAAGATAAAGAGAGTAAGAGGGAGGGAGAGAGAGAGCAGAGAGAGAAGAGAGAGGGAGAGCCAAGAGAGAATAAGATAAAGAGAGTAAGAGGGAGGGAGAGAGAGAGCAGAGAGAGAAGAGAGAGGGAGAGCCAAGAGAGAATAAGATAAAGAGAGTAAGAGGGAGGGAGAGAGAGAGCAGAGAGAGAAGAGAGAGGGAGAGCCAAGAGAGAATAAGATAAAGAGAGTAAGAGGGAGGGAGAGAGAGAGCAGAGAGAGAAGAGAGAGGGAGAGCCAAGAGAGAATAAGATAAAGAGAGTAAGAGGGAGGGAGAGAGAGAGCAGAGAGAGAAGAGAGAGGGAGAGCCAAGAGAGAATAAGATAAAGAGAGTAAGAGGGAGGGAGAGAGAGAGCAGAGAGAGAAGAGAGAGGGAGAGCCAAGAGAGAATAAGATAAAGAGAGTAAGAGGGAGGGAGAGAGAGAGCAGAGAGAGAAGAGAGAGGGAGAGCCAAGAGAGAATAAGATAAAGAGAGTAAGAGGGAGGGAGAGAGAGAGCAGAGAGAGAAGAGAGAGGGAGAGCCAAGAGAGAATAAGATAAAGAGAGTAAGAGGGAGGGAGAGAGAGAGCAGAGAGAGAAGAGAGAGGGAGAGCCAAGAGAGAATAAGATAAAGAGAGTAAGAGGGAGGGAGAGAGAGAGCAGAGAGAGAAGAGAGAGGGAGAGCCAAGAGAGAATAAGATAAAGAGAGTAAGAGGGAGGGAGAGAGAGAGCAGAGAGAGAAGAGAGAGGGAGAGCCAAGAGAGAATAAGATAAAGAGAGTAAGAGGGAGGGAGAGAGAGAGCAGAGAGAGAAGAGAGAGGGAGAGCCAAGAGAGAATAAGATAAAGAGAGTAAGAGGGAGGGAGAGAGAGAGCAGAGAGAGAAGAGAGAGGGAGAGCCAAGAGAGAATAAGATAAAGAGAGTAAGAGGGAGGGAGAGAGAGAGCAGAGAGAGAAGAGAGAGGGAGAGCCAAGAGAGAATAAGATAAAGAGAGTAAGAGGGAGGGAGAGAGAGAGCAGAGAGAGAAGAGAGAGGGAGAGCCAAGAGAGAATAAGATAAAGAGAGTAAGAGGGAGGGAGAGAGAGAGCAGAGAGAGAAGAGAGAGGGAGAGCCAAGAGAGAATAAGATAAAGAGAGTAAGAGGGAGGGAGAGAGAGAGCAGAGAGAGAAGAGAGAGGGAGAGCCAAGAGAGAATAAGATAAAGAGAGTAAGAGGGAGGGAGAGAGAGAGCAGAGAGAGAAGAGAGAGGGAGAGCCAAGAGAGAATAAGATAAAGAGAGTAAGAGGGAGGGAGAGAGAGAGCAGAGAGAGAAGAGAGAGGGAGAGCCAAGAGAGAATAAGATAAAGAGAGTAAGAGGGAGGGAGAGAGAGAGCAGAGAGAGAAGAGAGAGGGAGAGCCAAGAGAGAATAAGATAAAGAGAGTAAGAGGGAGGGAGAGAGAGAGCAGAGAGAGAAGAGAGAGGGAGAGCCAAGAGAGAATAAGATAAAGAGAGTAAGAGGGAGGGAGAGAGAGAGCAGAGAGAGAAGAGAGAGGGAGAGCCAAGAGAGAATAAGATAAAGAGAGTAAGAGGGAGGGAGAGAGAGAGCAGAGAGAGAAGAGAGAGGGAGAGCCAAGAGAGAATAAGATAAAGAGAGTAAGAGGGAGGGAGAGAGAGAGCAGAGAGAGAAGAGAGAGGGAGAGCCAAGAGAGAATAAGATAAAGAGAGTAAGAGGGAGGGAGAGAGAGAGCAGAGAGAGAAGAGAGAGAATGTAGAGGGGAGAGAGCAAAGAGATGAGAGAGTTAGAGAGGGGGGGAAAGAGCGGGGAGAGCAGAGAGAGAGAGAGAGAGAGAGAGAGTGAAGAGCAGAGGGAGTAGAAAGAGGAGAGAGAGGAGAGAGGGGAGAGAGAAAAGGGAGGGGAGAGAGAGGGAGAGAAGAGATGAGAGAGAGAAGAGGGAGGTGGAGAGAAAGAAAGGGAAAAAAAAGGAAAGGCCGAGACGAGACCCAGAAAAGGGAGGGGGGGGTCCTAGAGAGCCGTGAGGACAAGGCCAAGAGGCCAAAAGCCCGAGGGCTCTTTAGGGGCATACAATCCCGAGCTCAAAGAGCCGAGCAAGAAAGAACAAGCAGAGGGGGGAAAGCGGGGGTTTCAGCCAGGGGCCACACATAGCAAGAGGGGCTGGGGTGTAGAGTTCAGAGGCAAGAGGCCTGAGTCCGGAGCCAAGGAGCCTAGGGCCTAGGCGCCTACAACTAGAACCTAGAGCCTAGGAGCCTAGAGCCAAGAGCCTAGGGGCAGAGCGAAGCACCAGGAGGGCCTACAGCCTGAGGTCAAGGATGCAAAGGGGGCGGCCGAGGGACGAAAGCCAAGCGAAAAGCCAGCAGCGCAGACGAAAAAGAAGAGCAAGGGACAAGCCGTGCCCAAGCCTGCGCCAGAGAAGGAGCAAGGGACAAAAAGAACCTGCAAAACACAAGGGGACGACCGATAGTGAGCGGAGAGGAAGAGAAAAGAAAGGAAGAGAGAAAAGGGGAAAGAATGACAATGCAGGTAAGAAAAGGAGGACAGAGCCAAGCAAAGCAATATCGTACAGAGCGAGGGGGAGTGGAGGGGGAGGAGGAACGACGAGGTGGCCCCAACAGAGGCAGACCTGAGGGTACAAGGGGACAGACGGTGAAGACAAGGCGAGACCGGCCTGGCAACGGAAGGGGCTTGCGAGGACAAACCGTGCCCACGACAACAGCAACAGGGCCGGGCGGTAGCAACGGAGGCGAGGATGGGGGCAACGGTAGAAACGCCGATAGCCGACGGCGGGAGACGCGACAGCGGATGCGGAGGCGGACAGCGGAATCACAAGCAAGAGGAGTGGAGTCCACAGGCCAGGTCAGTGGCTTGAGACCCTCGCTTGCACCATCGTGTTAAAGCTGGATACTTAAACATGATAGCGCAAGCAAGGGTAGGCAGTGCCAACAGAATGCTTGAACAAAGCAGTGTAGCTCTCGCTAGATTACATAACACATCCACAAGGCTGTTTTTCACTAAAAGGAGAACTACTGAACAATGAGGCTTAGAGAAAGGCCCTCAAAGTATATTCGCAAAGTGCAATGCAAGGGAATTCCTCATGAGAGCCCATAACTTCTAAAATATTGTATTTTAAAGATTCCGGCATAATGAGAATTGAAACCAAGTATATGGAGGCACATGTCATCGTGAACAATCCTTAGGAATTCAATCAATGATGTATCTAGAAAGGTCATTCCTGAATAATTTTAACACAATTAGAAACGGATATGAGTTCCATTAATAATAAAAGAACTCATACATTCAGTTAGTCTAACATCTTGTTAGTACATATCCTACTTCATTTGTGGGATAACACAAATTCAAGTGCTTAAAACGGCCACAAGCAATGAAATTGCTTCTACATTGGCAACCTAGATGGCGATGGGTGACTACAACAGTGGGGCTTGCTTTCCAAAAATAAACATATTGAAAGGGGTGCATGACTAGGTTGCGATGCAAGCTTAAACATTGGTTTGATAAAAACGATAGTGTAAGAGGACGGTGAAGTAAAGCTTAAGTTGCATTCAACACTCCAATAAACGAGCTTAATAGAAAAAAAAAGTTTTGAAGTGCGAGTATTAATTCGAGAAGAAACATGTAGCATTTAAGGAGAAAAACACGGCTTTGAAAAAAAATTAACACCAATATCTGAAGGTGTAACGATCAATTACTCATTTTGCTTCAAATTTTTGTTTCAAAAAATCAAGCTACATCACGTTCTGGAACAACAATTGTACATGGTGTTCAAGGAGAGTACGCACCAGGTCTTAGGCAGGGCCATGGCCATGTCAATGTTATTTGGTGTGGAATTTGAAGATGTTATAATTTGTGTTTCCATCTTCCTCAAAGGATGAGGTGGGAGAAATCAATTGCAAGGTATGATTACAGTTTGGGGTTTATGTTGTCTCTATTAGTTAACATGTTGAAATGTTTTGTTTTGGGCTCTCTTCTAATTGAAGGTTGCTACATTCTTCTTCGTTGCCAATGCCCACTAAACCTTGTGTCTGAAGATGAAAATAAATCTTCCACTATCTTAGATGTAGCCGCTTTATCCAGTGTTCAGATATCATTATTACTATGATTGTTCTAATTAGCCTTGTAGCCAAGCAAAGGGCTTGCAATATGGGCTTGTGCGTCTAAGCCCCTCTTTTATCTTGCGTGCCAGGTTTGTCGTTGTCGTCTCAGCTTGACCTTGTCAAGGTAGGGAGAAATCTACACTTGTTATTGTTTAATCGCTGCACGCTAGTTTGCAGTTGACCTTGCTCCCCATCATCACGGCCATCAAAGATGGTTTTCCACAGGCAGGTACATTTTTGTGAAATTCTTGACGTAAAGCCTTTGTGCAAAAGCTTGAAAGAATTGACAAAATTTCATGTGCTCTTTGTTTCATTTTCTGGTGTGACAAGCGTCACGTAGTGACACTTGAACAGTGTACGGCATCCTCTTATGCTCGTTCATAAAATGGGCACCAAACCACTAGCACTGATGGAGAATGAACATCAAAGCTACTAAGGTGGTGATTGAAGATCATGGTGCAAGACTTGGTCAACACAAAGGACATCTTGTGGATAAAAGATAACAAATACTCAATGATTGTTGTGTGGACTCTCTACAAAGATGTGCATGGTCCACCCAATTTCCAAATGCTTGTGTCCATTTCAAAGGAACCTTTGTAACCGAAGATGATACAATCACATCTATGTCAAGGCATCATTGTTAGGACCACAATGGAAATTGGAAATGATTTTAAAGTTTTGAAGTGTAAAAGAAATTGGCCAATGCAATCGCATTTATACCAAGAACTACGCTTACGGTGGATAACACCAACACCACTCTTGCCTGCGATATTGCCAACGTCACCATTTCTTACACGCAGCACATTCTACATTGCATTTGGAAAAATTCAATCATGAGACATCTTCTTAAGAATCAATTTTGCCTTGTTTCATAGGCCTTCTTGTATTAAAGTTATTTTGCTGTAATGCCTGGTCGTGTCATGTTAACTCGCCTAATCAAGAACCTAACAGTGGCTTTACGGAAGAGGCTTTTGTTGATGTTCAAGGAAGTGTAGTCCAAAATGTCCTTCACGTGCTATAGCTGCCAAGATGTCTCCAACCATAAGAACATGGGGACGACACCACATTAGATTATAATTTTTTAGCCTTAGTTCTTTGGGCTTGGGTTCACAACTTGCTCTCATCGTGCCACTACTTGAAAATGTTATTCTCTTCACCTTTATATGGGAAGAATAAGGGACTTCTCTACAACTATACAACATGAGAATGGAAAACGACAACGCAAACAACATCTTTGTGGAAAACATCTTGTTCTTGTAGAAGTAAAACTGAAAAGATTAGGGACATATCAGTTTTAATGGTCATGCCAACAATTGCACTCTCAAATACCTAATCTACATTCACGCAATGGAAGAGCACTTTGGGACCTTGCCGCTCATAAGTATCTTTTTGAACCGCTCAGCCAAGCACAACATAGGTTCACTAATTTTGCATATGAATTGTGGAATTGAGTGCATTTCCCTCCATATGGACACGTCTAGCACAAGTAAACACGTGGTCCGTATCAAAAATATGCCTGATAACTGGTTAGAAGCCTAGAAACTCAACTTCATTCCCAACGATCAGATTTTGCAGCTTCTTAGCCTTCAGATTGCCATTTTGAAACCTTTTACGAATTTCAAAAAGTACCCCACCATCTCTACAGTATATTAGCTTTTTAGCCACATTCTTTAGAGACTTCACTAGTGGTGTGTGAATGCAAAACATGCTGAAAAGAAGCAAGCTAGAGGAAAGCAACCACCAAGAAGCCGTTTTGGTGCTACACCCTGGGTTCAATGCTACTTTGGACATGGTTTGTGCGTGCTTGTACCATTTGCACTCAGTAATTCTTCCCTCAATGATTCTCTTCGTTTCAGGCCATGATGAACTCTAGTGGTGCTCAATCTATTACCACAAGCCACAAATAGCTATAGCAATAGACTAAAAAGGGACAGCATTTACCGAGGCGGAAAGGAGCAGAAAGCGCATTTGTGCCAATGCCCAAAAGAAGGTTTTAATGGGGAAGACAACCTGGGTAAATCCAAGGATGAGAAACCCAAGTAGGTGCGTGTACCTCTAGAGTCAAAAGAGGGGGGGATTGAGAAGGAGAAAAAACACAAAGTCTGAGAGGCATTGGAATGTCGTATGGTATTCAATGTTTTCCACTTATAGCTATAGTAATATATAGCAACAGTTTCATAATCACAAACAAGAAAAAAACATCATATACGCTTTTTATATGTGTATGATTTGAACAGATGGGAGGAGAAGATCCCACATGCAAAAAAAACTAAAAACATATCCCCCTTAAAGCATAGTTTATGGTTCAGATGCATTTAATAGTGCATATGGGAACATTTAGAAATGCAAAAAATGATTATGAATATGATTTTTTTTGTTGATCTGAATTTTTTCACATAATCTTTGTATGCTACGCCATTTACACCACAAAAAACACAAAACGCTCCTTGTATACGATAAAAAATTTCAAGGGGGGGAGGCGGCAAATGTGTAAAATATATCTTGTTGAAGAAGACTACTCATTGCGCATAATATACATTAAAAAGATGTTCAGAATTCAAATTCACTCACACTATATTGGTTGAATTTGTTTTTGGTAAGGGCTAAAAATAGTGTACAGTTTGCAAGGGACCTGCCCTCTAAAAAAGGTATTAGAAAGTTGTTTATGTAACTATAGATTGGGGGATGTTAACAAAGTGTTCAACTGCTAGAATGCAAGAGTTACTTCAATGAAAACATTGGGTGTTTTTACTAGTCTATATTCTTACTTGTAGACTGGCTACAATCCTACATATGCTTCCAAAATGCAACTTTTCTTTTTACTTGAGAGGGGTGGTGTGTTGAGGGACCACGCATTGAAGGTAAATAACATATGTAATTTTGTGTACATTTATAGATGTACATAAAATTCATCTTCATGTAGAAAAACTCAACACAAAGTAAAATTGAAGGGGAGGAAAACACGCTTGTGTTATGCATAGTGCATGAATGGAAGTAAAACTATTAGTCAGGCTTTTTTGGACGAACTGTATAGATATGAGTACTTCTGTACCTCTCAATCACCCGTTTAAATACAATGAACTAGTTCCAAATCAGTCAAAAACCTTCAAATTCACACAATAATCACACCAAATTAATTACTAAGATTTCTTCATTCTAAATCTTAATCATTCTTAATCACACCAAATTAATTACTAAGGTTTCTTCATTCTAAAGCATACGATTTCCAAATACTTATCAAACG
Organism: Penium margaritaceum; assembly: GCA_023375785.1. NCBI lineage: Eukaryota > Viridiplantae > Streptophyta > Zygnematophyceae > Desmidiales > Peniaceae > Penium > Penium margaritaceum. The sequence continues at coordinate 93,046 of SZWC01008168.1, forward strand.
CTCTAGGTCAAGATTTGTTAATGATTATGTGACTACAATTATGCAAATACATGTGTGACCTTCTAAGAAGTTTATGTTTATGTACATGAACACATCACTCCGTATTAAAAGCACGTGAAAAACCATCCCTTGGTGTTCAATCCTTTACTTTGTACACAAACATCCACCTATTTACTATATCGTCATAAAATTAGAAAGGAAGTTATTTAGATTTAGCGATCACTTACAGTTACTTCGCTAAAAAAACTTGATTTTATTGTTGAATCATGTCATAGACTATATACGTTTTCTTACAACAAGCCCACAAGAATAATGATAAATCTGGTATTTCTACACATAATGTATGAATTTAGGCGTGATGGAAAGGTGTATCCAAAAATTATATAGGGGTGATACACATAAAGAAATGTAATAGAAGAAAGAAAGCACAATCATGTAAAATAATTAAAATTGACACTTTTAGAAACCAACACTTACATAACTAAGAAATACTTTGGTAGAAATACTGTTTTTCAAATTTTAAAACCAGTCACAAAAGCGTAAGTTATTGTGTCGATTGTTTTTACATGGGAATGAAAAACTGAAAGGAAACTGAACGTGAGATCTTTGAGAATTTTATCAAACGAGTATTGACATAATAAGGAATGAGGATTTTTTAAAGATAACACGCCGAATGTGGGAGAGAAAGGAACACTTACTAAAGGATGAATGATAGTAGAACATTCCATTATTCATGTACGCTTATATTTGTTTTCTTGGATAATAATGATAAATGCAAACAATTGTTTTTATTAAAAATTGTATAGATGAATTTCATGATGAGTACCACATGCTAAATCTAACTATAAACGTATCTTCTAATACGTGAAGTATTTTTTTTTGGAAACGTTTTATTAGAATAATGCCATATGTTAGAAGCAGTCTTTGGGTGAACTGCATATAAATTGAGGAATCCTTGAGAATTTCGTGAGAATTATATGGGTTTTGTCGTTTTTTAGGTTTTAAAAACAACCAATCGTAATCATTGAAAGGTCTTTGAAATTGTCTGATAGAGAGAAGAATGAAACATGTATGCATTTGCCACAAACAATCAATTTAACATCATGCAACCCAGCATATCAATGTGTTGGTAAATATTCCATGCATTGAAAGACATCTTTCAATATTTCTTATGTTCAATTCAAGTTTTTTGTATTTTTTTACGTGCAACTTCAGTTATGAAATTGAACTTCTTTAAAATTGTGAATAACAAAACTAATGATCAAGGATTCCCTTCCAAAACATGCAATGGATGATGATGGAATGAGAAAGAAAACATCTTGTAAAACTTTATTCACTTGTTCAATGTCTTAATTGTTCAATATTCGTGAAATCCCGCAAGAATACACAATCTAACCATGTATGATTTCATGTATCCGAATACATGATGATTTTCTCATAAAATTAAGAACATGATTTTTTGGGTGGAATATGGATGTAACGGGCTGGATCTCCAGCTCCTGCTCTGAAGTCGTCGTCGGAGTTCGCAGAATGCCGTTCTCAGTCCGCGTCAGGGGTTTACCCCCTTCGCAAGACTGAGGGGCAATCGTCATCAACGACCCAGAGCAGGGAGACTCGAATATTTCGAGTCTCCGGAGGCCCATTTCCGTTTTTAACCAAACCCCTGGTTTTGGGGCCCAAACCGGGGGTTTTTACCTCGAACTCGTGTGTTCGCACGAGTTATTCCGTTTGTTAAACATCGAAGTTTGTCATAAACGAACTTCAAGTTTCATTTTGTCGTTCTGGCGCAAAATCGTCGCGTGCGAGGCACGCTGGCAATTTCGCGCCAGCTGTTTCGACCTCCCCCTCGCTCCCCCTATCCCTCATCCTCTCTTGCTCGTTTGCAAGGAGGGCGAGGGGGGACAAGGGCACGAGGCCACGAGGCCTCGCCCTCAAGGCCCTCGTGGCCTCTCAGCCGCCGATCTGGCTTAAGGCCGCGATCAGCGGCTGGCGGCTGGCCGGCCGGTGGCCGGCCGGTCGCTTGGCCGGCCGCCGGCCGTCCAGCTGGCCGGCAGCGAGCTGGCCGACGGCCAGCGAATTGCTGGCCGCCGGCCAGCACTCACTGACGCGAGGGGTGGTGCGCAACCACCCCTCGCATCAGCGAGGAGGGAGGGCCGAACCGGCCCTCCCGCTACATTCCTCCCCACTTATTATGAACCGTCCCGGTTTATGAACAACAAGTAGGATTGTCAGTCAGTGAGTCATCAACATTGTGAAAGAAAATTAATAATTTCAATCACCAGCTAAACATGAACACNCAGCTTGTAGGTCAGCACGGCTAGCGGCCTCCCCCCTTTAGGCTGGAGCGTCCGCGCGACAACCATGTTGGGCGTCCCCAACCTCCTATGGTCGCTGTCCATGAATGCTGCCCTGTAGGAATGTTGTTCACTTTTCCCGCGTTTAGGTGGTACCTCCTGCCACGCGTCGATCTGTGCGAGCTACAAGCTCGCTCTAGTACTCGTTGACCACCCCTGTGGGCAACCGAGATTCGGGCTCCCATGAATTGTGTTCAGGTCCACAACTGGCCCAATGAACGAGGTACTCCCTGACAACGCGCGACCGAAGAGTACGCTCTCGGTGCTGGAGTAGGCAAAGAACCTCGTATTGGCCGTCGGCAACCAGGACTGCTGGCGGAGGCTGAACGGCTCCTTTTGCCGTGTATGGAGCCATCAGGCTCACATGAAACACGTCATGTATCTTCATACTCGGCGGAAGTAGCAATCGGTATGCCACAGGCCCGATGCGTGCCACAATCGGAAATGGCCCAATCCACTTCGGTAGAAGCTTTCTTGCCCCTGGCGACTTCAACCGAAGGTTTTTTAGTGCTGAGCAGCACTTTGTCACCGATGTCAAACGACACCTCCCGGCGACCTTTGTCGGCATATGCCTTTTGTCGCTGCCGAGCTGCTTGAATGTGACCCTTCGCCTCCTGTAACAAGGAGTCGATGCGCTCGGCAAAGGCTTGAGCGGAAGGAACATGCCCTCCTGTGCTCCCACTCTTCACCAATGAAGAGGGTACCACTGGATACCGACCAATGTTCAACACGAACGGTGTGAACTGTGTGGACTCGTTCATCGAGTTGTTCACCGCAAACTCTGCCGGTGCTAGGAATTCGTCCCAATCATGCATGGCAGGGTCCACGTACATGCGGAGCATTTGCTCCAGAGTGCGATTCATGCGCTCTGTTTGTCCATCCGTTTGAGGGTGAAACGCTGTCGACATTTGCGACTCGCTGCCGAAGTACTCGTGCATCTTTTGCCATAACTTACTAGCAAATTTTCGATTTCGATCGGAGATAATGCGCAACGGCAAGCCGTGGCACTTTACGACACCCTCAAAGAAGAGACGAGCGGTCTCCTCTGCGTTCACGTCAGTGGTTGTAGGAATGAAGTGTGTCATCTTTGTCAAAAGATCCACAACCACTAGTATTGCATCATGGCCACGGGCCGTGTCCGGAAGACCAGTAATGAAGTCCATGCTGACGCACTCCCATGGAGTCCCAGGAATGGGAAGCTGCTGGAGGAGTCCTGGATGCTTCTTGTTACTAGCCTTATTCCAAAGACATGGGTCGCATGTCATGCAATACTTACGGACATCGACACTCCATCCTGGCCACCAATAGTGGTCCGAGAGTGCCTGTCCGGTCTTTCGGGGTCCCACGTGACCTGCGACCGGCGGGTCGTGGAACTGGGAGATAACCTTTGCTCGAAGGTCTCCCGAGTTTGGCACAACTTGTTCTCCGTGCCAGAAGATTCCTGCGGCCTCCACCAAGCCGTACTTGTCCAGATTTTGAGAGTCTTGAAACCAAGAATCCACACAGTATCCCATCCGGATCCTGTTTACAAAACCGTTGTAATGGATAATCTCTCGTGGTGGTTGACGCAGAGGTGCAGGGGGATCCGGTGGTTTTACGGTTGCTGTTGCAATGGCCATAAAACACCCACTGATCTCGGTGGTTGCTTTTATTTCCACAGGCTGTCGGCTTAGTGGATCGGCCACATTGATGCGTCCTGGCCGATATTCCCATGTGAACGAGAATCGACTCAGGTATTTGCTCCAACGCGCCTTTCGTCTTGACAGGTTTGGTTGCGTTTGGAAAAACACCAATGGATTATGGTCGGTCACGACCGTCACACCCCCTTCAGCACCCTCAAGGTAGCAACACCACATCTTGAAAGTGTGTACTACCGCAAGGAGCTCTTGATCCCCAGTCGTGTACCACGTTTCCGCGGGTATGAGCTTCCGGCTCTCATATGCAACTGGGTGACCGTTCTGCATGAGGACGGCTCCAAGTTCAACTACCGACGCATCACATCGAACCTCCCACGGTTGCGATGGATCTGGAAGAGCCAGGACGGGTGCCGTGGAGAGAAGCTCTTTGACTTTGAGAAAAACGTTCTCGCAATCAGATGTCCATTCCCAACACACGTCTTTTCGCGTGAGCCTGGTTAGCGGTGCTACCAGGGTCAAATACCCTTCCATAAACCGTCGAAAGAAGTTTGCAAGGCCGAGGAAAGACCGAATCTGCCCAACATTTTCGGGGCGTGGCCAGTCCACAACGGCTTGGACTTTTCGTGGGTCTACGCGGATGCCGTCCTTGCCGACGATGTGTCCAAGGTACTCGAGCTCATCTTGTGCAAACTTGCACTTGCTCACTTTCGCATAGAACTTCTGTTCCCGAAGGATTGCGAGAACTTCGCGCAGATGTTCTATGTGCTCTTCCATTGATTTGGAGAAAACCAGGATGTCATGCAGGTAAACCAAGACAAACTATCCGAGTTGCTTGGCGAACGTTCGGTTCATTTCTCCTTGGAAAGTTGCCGGGGCATTTGTAAGCCCGAAGCATAACACTCGGAACTGATAGTGTCCCATGTGCGTTCNAAACGCGGTTTTGGGCACATCATCTTCCGTGATGCGGATTTGATGGTACCCTTGAGACAAATCCAAGGACGAAAATACTTTTGCGCCTTGGAGTTGGTCAAAAAAGTCCTCAATCCACGGTAAGGGGAATTGATTTTTCACCGTCAGCTTGTTCAACGCCCGGTAATCCACGCACATGCGTAAACCACCGTCCTTTTTGTTCACAAAAAGGATCGGCGCACCGTACGGCGAGCTACTTGGCTTGATCCATCCTTTTGCAAGGTACTCTTTGATTTGGCATTCGGCCTCTCGCCTTTCTGCTGGACTAAGGGGATACATGGGTCTGAACGGAGGAGTCGCCTCCGGTTGCAGCGGAATCGTGTGGCCCATGTGTCTTTCATGTGGAAGCCCAGCCGGTGGGTCTTGGAACACATCCGAGAACTCCGCCAATAGAGATCTGATCTCTTGTGGCGTGTCTTCCGTCACGTTGTCCTCCACTTTCTGCAGCTGAGCCAAGAAGTATCGACAACCTTGTCGAATACGTCTCTTGACCTGCATTGCAGACAAGCTGGCATGGACTTTGAGTCGGGTCGATGATAATTCCGTACTCGGAATCAATATAAAGTAGCGTTGTCCTTTCCAGAGGATCAAACGCTTTGATTTAAAGCACATTAGAGCTTTGTTGTCATAAAGCCAGGGATCGCGTAGCACCACGTCGAACGGGTCAAGAAGGTTGAGTACCTTCAACGTGACACTCTATGTGTACCCTTGAATACAAGTTTTCGCTTCACAAGTACCGATCATGGGTACCGTACGGTTGTCACTGACAACAACTGCCCCATTCGATGGCTTGTACTTCAGGCCAACCTGTTGGGTAAAGCCAAGGCTAACAAAAGAGTCGTCCCCTCCAGTGTCAGCCAGTATGTTCACGGGAGCACCAGCTAGGTGTCTTTTGAACTGCATCGTCATGTTGCCTCCACTCTTCCGAGTGAACAGACTCGACGACGGTAAGCCGAGTTTGTGATAAACACGGAATCTGTACGACGGGCATCGCAACTCCCATGATTCACCCACTCGAGTCCACATCTTGTGGGCACGTGTGAATTCGGCCAGCACCTTCCAGTCTTTAAACTTCACTGGGTCAAAATTGTCGACTAAACGTACTGCGAATGTGATTGAACTCATCGCTTTGAGGGCATTTGTTTCAATCACCGTGTTACACAACTCTTGCACAGTGGTTGGTGTCGCCACCACTAAGCAGGTTCGGTCATGCATCTCGTCTGGTGATGCAAGATTTAGTGGGCGATGTAGATCAGCAAGTGTAGAATGAGGTTCAATGAGAGGGGAGAAAACAACAGAGAAATTTGAACTCATCAAAAACTCAAATTGTTTAACATCCTCGTCTGAAAACATGAACTCACACTCGTGATCTACTTTTACCCCTGAGTGGTCCCCACTGACGTCACTCAAGGGTGGGGAAAACCCGCCCCACGGCCTTGTCCGTTACCACGGCCGGGCCCATTGCCGCGACCGCGACCCTGTCCACGGCCTTGTCCGCGGCCTCCTGCTGCACCATCCCCACGAGATGTTGCTGCTGCAGCTAGCGCCGCGGCCTCTTGTCCACCACTAGCAGCCTCAGGGCACTGAGCCCTAAAGTGGCCCGGCTGCATGCAGTTGTGGCAGAGCCCTTCGCGGAAGGCTGCGTTGGGACGCTCACGCGCCGCCTGCAGCTCGTCATTCTCACAGCTGCGCTTGTTGTTGGGACCCTTCTATCCACCAGCCTTCTTGGTTGGAGGGTTTGCAGGCTGCTTGCCCTTGGCCCCGCCCCGCTGTCCAGCTGACCCACCAGCCCCTGCAGCATCCACGCACATGTCGCGCCCCTGATGTGCACGCGCGTTCGGCCGTGCATCGGAGTAGTGTTTCGGGTTCGCCGAATACACTTCGCTCATGTAGTCGTGCAATGCCCTCTAGCTTGTCCAAGCTTGGCCAGTGGCTGTCGTGGTGGTCTTGTCCTTCAGCTTCTCGCTGGCGAGACCATCACGCAAGTACTCCAGCAGCATGCACTCTGGGTACTTGAACTTCTGAGTCCCATCCCCCTCAGTGGAGCTTTCGGCTTCCTCCACGAGTGCGGTGAACTCGCTCAAGTAGGATTCGAGCGAGCTGCCCAGCTGCCTGAAGTCCTTGATCTTGTGGAAGGCGCGTTGCGCCTCCTCACGTTGGGTGCACTTCTTGTGCATGATCGCGTAGAAAGCCTCCCACGGCATGGGCTGCCACTCGAGGTGCGGCTGCTGCACAGTCCACTCCTTGACCACGTACTTGAAGAGTTTGTCTTCAAGCCGCGTCATGGCAAGGTCGCCCCACTGACTGAGTGGAGCCTTGTGGACACGTAGGACGTGCTCCATGCGGTTCAGCCAGTCGGTCAGCTTCACGCCCTTCCGAAAGATCTCCACACTGTGGAGGAAAAATGTGTTCATGACCGACCCCGAAGTCGTCGAGGTAGGCAAGTCGTCGCTGCCGCCGGCAGTGGCCTCCGCAGCTGCGGCACACTGCACTTGCTGCTGCATGCACACCTGGGTCACGCTCTGCAATGCCTTGTCGAGGTCGTTGCATCGGCGGCTTGCCTCATGGGCGGCCAGGCGCTGCAGCTGACGATCACGGTCAAGGTCCGTGATGCTCTGCCCGACGTGGGCCAGCAGGTTGGCGAACGCGAACTTGAGCTCTGATGTCGTCAGAGCATCAGCGATAGCCTCCAGGGCCTCGCGTTTTCCGTGCACCCTTACCCACTGCAAGAGGGTACGGTTCGCGTACACGCCTCCAAGGAGTCCCACATTTTGGAGGAGACTGTTGTCGGCGACGACGCTCGAGTGGGCGCTACCTTGCCCCATTGCGGCCGCATCGTAGGAAGGAGGGTCCGCCCCCATTCCTCCGAGTGGCGCCGTATCTCCACCACCGGTGGTGATCTTGAGTCGCCCTGCGGCCTCGGCAGCAAACTTTGCGAGCCTACGACGGTCATCGCGAATTGCCTTCGCAGCAATGTCGTCCGGCTCGTTCTCGCGGGAACTTCCCGTGTGGCAGCTTTCAATGCCCTTGCTGCTTTCGGCAGTCTCGCTGCCGTTGACAGCTTCAGGCAATGCGACGAGTGTCTTGCCCTTCTCGAGAAATCGGCTCGTGTTTGTCGCACGACGATGGCGATGGTCGCGATCCTCGTCGCCTTCGCCATCGTCGACGTCGTGCTCATCGTCGGGGTCCTCCTCCGGAAGATCCTCCTCCATCGCGTCGTCCATCGCATGGGGGTCGCCCATGTGCGCGTCGACGTGCTCGTCGAGCACCTTTGCGGCCTCCGCACGCTTCTCGATGTCGCCGAGGTTGGCGTCGGTTGCCTTAGGCGGTAGGGTTGCCCTTGGCGGCACGGTTGCCTTTGGGTTGGCAACCGTGCTCGCGGCGGCGGCTCCCAAAACTTGGAGTCCGCCGAGAGCTCGTGGTGACGCCGTCACCACCTTGCCCTTGTTGGTCTTAGACGGTCCGGCACTTGCCATCCCNCGTCGAGCACCTTTGCGGCCTCCGCACGCTTCTCGGTGTCGCCGAGGTTGGCGTCGGTTGCCTTAGGCGGTAGGGTTGCCCTTGGCGGCACGGTTGCCTTTGGGTTGGCAACCGTGCTCGCGGCGGCGGCTCCCAAAACTTGGAGTCCGCCGAGAGCTCGTGGTGACGCCGTCACCACCTTGCTCTTGTTGGTCTTAGACGGTCCAGCACTTGCCATCCCGTTGCTCGTGCAACTAGCACGTGAAGGTTGTTGTGAGGATCACCCCACAACAAGGAGGGATCGCCTCCTAAGACGTTGCTCTCACGATCGGTGAGGCAACTTCAATTTAAATTTCTATTTTCCTAGGCCGCCACGTCGGCACAAGGTCGTGGGTTTAGAAACTAGTCCTCCTAAGCCGTGACTCATTGCACTTGGTAGCAACTAGGATCTAGGAAAACAGAAAATCATAATACAAGGGAGTGACAAGGAGTGTGAGTACCGCTAACAAAACTAAGCCAAAGAACAAGAAGGCAAACAAGTACAAAGTCAAGGACGAAAGGACCTCTTTTCTTCTTGTCTTCTTGTCTTCTTCTCTTCTGGTCTTGCTTGGTCTCTTCTTGCGTCTTCTTGTCACGTCTCGCGCCCCTTGGCGGCGTCCTCCTTGAGCCGGCGGCGTTGGGGGAGCCGCCAAAAATTCCCAAGGTGTCTCCCACCTTATTTTTAGGGTTCTCTTAGGCCTTGAGAGTCCCTAAGCTTGGGGAGGGGCGCTGTCCCAATTTTTGGATGAAGGGATTTTGAAGGAGCCTTCAAAATGAGAAGGATTTTATTTTTTAGAGGGTGGGAACTCCCCAACCCGCCCCACAAAGATCTTCCTAGCCCCCTGGAAGTGAAGAGAGGCTAGAGATAAGAGTCTCCACAAAGTAGAGCTTTTTTCAAGCTCTCTAACGCAATTTACGGCACTTCAATCCGTGAAGTGTAGACGCCGTTGTCCCTTCTGGTGTTTCTGCTGGTGCTTGCAGCTGCCGGCGGCGTTTTATCTATGTCGTAGCCGCCGTTTCCATCGAACCCTTAGTCGCAAGGGTCGTCTCGCTCTGAGAACCACTGTAACGGGCTGGATCTCTAGGTCCTGCTCTGAAGTCGTCGTCGGAGCTCGCATAATGGCGTTCTCAGTCCGCGTCAGGGGTTTACCCCCTTCGCAAGACTGAGGGGCAATCGTCATCAACGACCCACAGCAGGGAGACTCGAATGTTTTGAGTCTCCGGAGGCCCATTTCCGTTTTTTACCAAACCCCTGGTTTTGGGGCCCAAACCGGGGGTTTTTACCTCGAACTCGTGTGTTCGCACGAGTTATTCCGTTTGTTTTACGTCGAACTTCGTCATAAACGAACTTCGAGTTTCTTTTTGTCGTTCTGGCAAAAAAATTGTCGCATGCGAGGCACGCTGGTAATTTCGCGCCAGCTATTTTGACCTCCTACTCGCTCCCCCTATCCCTCGTCCTCTCTTGCTCATTTGCAAGGAGGGCGAGGGGGGACAAGGCCACGAGGCCATGAGGCCTCGCCCTCGAGGCCCTCGTGGCCTCTCAGCCGCCGATCTGGCTTAAGGCCGCGATCGGCGGCTGGCGGCTGGCCGGCCGGTGGCCGGCCGGTCGCTTGGCCGGCCGCCGGCCGTCCAGCCGGCCGGTAGCGAGCTGGCTGACGGCCAGCAAATCGCTTGCCGCCCTCGCTGACGCGAGGGGTGGTGCGCAACCACCCCTGGCATCAGCAAAGAGGGAGGGCCGAGCCGGTCCTCAAGCTACAATGGATGTATGGGGCATCGTTTACAAAATTTTCACCAATAGTTTTTTTTTAACATTAAAACATAAAATCAATTCTCTTCATTCACGTCATCAATGTAAAACATGTTTGAAAACATATGATAGATATTCATCAGCGCTTTTGTTTCCTTAAAATACTTCTTGCGTAGGTTTGATGGTAGAAAAGTGGTGGGAAATGGGCTGGTTTGTTGAACATGTTTTGGTTGAGTGTTGGAAGAGTTAACTAGTTGGGAAAGAACACAAAACCTATTTCTGGCAATGGTTTGCTGATTCGAGCAAATAGAGAGGGTGATCATCCTATAAATAAAACATCCACATTATAATTGTATCAAAAGTAAAATGCAACAGTTTTTTCATGTATTTAAGGCCCCAGCAAAAGATGCAATGCCATGAATCTCTTCTTATATGGATGTTTTGACAAATACAAACCTGTTTTCCAACATAAGAACTGGTGGTCAGATGAAAAGCCTTTGAATTTTTCCTTTCTTAATTGATACAAGAAAACATAAAATTGATCTTTTTGGCGGTTGAAGACTCATTTCTTACCATAACCATTTTTCTATCATATGGGATGTGGCTTGGGTTAGTTTCGAGTCAAGGGGTGATGGAAGGATTGTCTCAATTGATAACTTAGGAGTTTTTAGAAAACTAAGTTCTAGTTCCTTTCCCTATTAAGTTCTGAAGCGTACATGATTTTCTTCAACATGGAAGACAAAAATGATACAATCTCATGTAAGGGCCATGCAATAGAGAATCACATGAACCATGATAGCTATTTGAAGCTTATCCCACTAAAGGCAAGGTTTTCATCAGAAATTATACATTTTTGCTTTAGATCTCCATGAGGGTCACCTATCATGCTTCCCACTCAAGTGATTTAGATGTTTTCACAATTGTTTTTGTTTTTTATCACGACTTTATAGGTGAAGTGGAGTGCGCTAGACCCCATCTTTTTCTGGATGTTTGAGTCAATGCATCAATTCCAAAAAGAATCATAGTTTTTTAAACACCTCTATCTGACCCACCTTTCCTTACATTGTTTGATTTCCACGTCTTATCTACAGGTTTCCATCCCTTGTGGTCTACGAATTCCTTGAAATGTTTTTGTCTTGCCCTTCTATTTTTCCTTATTTTAAAACCGAAACCTACTGTTTCTTTTTTTCCCATGTGTAGACACAGTTTTGGATTGTGTGTGTATTGCACTTGATCGCGTAGCATGGTGTTTTTGGAGGCCTCCTTGGTTAACTTGATGTGCTTTCTAGTTGTGTATGGAAGGGGTTTAGAATGTGGAAGAGCTTAGAAGGTATTTTGATGACATCACTCACGATTCTATTCTTGATGGAGAATATTTACAGCATCTCTGTGTATACTGTTGTTTGAACTGAAAAAACGTGATTTTCTGTTGCAGTCCCTCAGAGAACACGCTCTTGAGTCTTAACTCGGATATATACTTTCTGAACCGTGTGTTGCACCGGATACCATTCGCGAGAGTGTGGGTTGGCTGGGCTATTTCAGCCACTTCTGGAGATTGCAATCTCCTAGAGCTTACACTTCTGTCAGTATTTGGATTGGATTGTTTTATGTTCCCAGTTACCCTTATCCAGCTACGGTGTCTCTCTTTTGTTCGAGATTTTTTTTCTCCTCCCCTCTCGGTGCCATAGTCTTCCTCACTACAGGTGGACCGACCCGTACTTGCCAACCTTGCCAACAGACAGCTGTCAAACTTCGGCATGAGTTCCGGACAACTTGCCGATTTTGCTGGGGGAAATGAGATATTTTCTAGCAGAAATCTCGCTGGAGCAATGTCACCGCATACTAAGCGCATGACTGGTCCATGTATGACGTCCTGACGATGGGCCACCTCTTACCTTGCAACCTGCGCGATCTACATGTTTTTCCCCGCCTCGGAAGTTAGAAGTTAGAACTCAGAAATAAAGCGGGAAGAGGCTCGACGGTCTGATGTGGCAGGGGTCANAGCTGACGTGTGCCTCGGTTCCAGGCTCGACATCCGAGCCTCAGAAAGGCTGACGTATGCTCCGAAAGTCACGGTGACTTCAAAAGTCAAATACGGACTCCGGACGGGATTTGACTTCCAGAAGTCACTTTTTTTACTGCAAATGACGAGCCGCTCTCAGATACCTTTGTCCGAAGTCACTTCGGAAGTCAGGCCTGGAAAAGCGCGCGAAAGTCACTTACGGGAACGCTGCTCGACTTCCGAGTCTGACTTCGGAAGTCAACTTGCGTTCCTGTTTGGACTCGTCGAAACTCGACTTCTAACTTCCGAGGCGGGGAACAACCTACTACTCACTTCGAAGAAACGTCTGAAGCAACATGACAAGCAGGAGACTGCGCACGGCTGGAAAGTGACCGTAAACAAAATCTTCTCCTCCTGCCACGCTGGAAAATCGTGACGATGACAGCAAGACGAGAGTTGCATGAACTAAAAAACATCGGAGCTTGTTGGACACGTCGCGGATATTTAATCGCGACACGTTGTGGGGGACCAGTCCTATGTCCGCGAGTCAGTTGACGTACCACCTTAGACCGGCGGTTCGTGGTAGTAAATTCCATATGGACGTATCCAATGGGGGAGCGAATCAGAAATTCTTTTTCTTGAACGCATCGGAATCGAAAAGAGAGAACGAACCATTACAATTAGCGAAGCGACGTAGCCCCGCTTCCTGAGTCAACAGATGCAAAAGATCTTAAAATCTGCTTCTCTCAGGTCATCCGGACTTGGCCTTCGCATTAGAGCGACGCTTGTCTTCTTGTGAACAGTCCTTTTGAACTTTCGGCAACGTCACAAGGTACCCCTCTTAGGATGTTCAGAAACTCTATTCACCCCGTTTAAAAACATTTTATCTGTTTAACCTCTTTTTCGATTTCTGCTATCCATGAGACTAGACTTCAACACTTTGACCTCAAGAGACCCCCCAGCAGGAGTGTCGCTTGAAAGGTAATTTTTCTTTGTTACGCCGAACAGAGCGTAGATGGTGAACAAGTAGAGGTTGCGAGGAAAAACACGATTTAGGATTTGGGACACTTCGACAATTTATGATTAGTCGTGTACTTCGACAACAAGTGTCAAAATGATCAAACATGTATACATATAAATGGCGAGTTAAGAATGAAGCATGGTCAGGGTCGTTGGGTTGGATGTCGAGCGACGCGTGCAAAGTCACGTCATGAGTGGTCGGATTCGAGAAGGTCCGCCGAGGAATCGGGGTCTTCGAGAATCAACTCTGTGTTGGTGTGTATGGCTTCCACCCGTCACGAGCCACAGCCATGGTAGCTACGGGTGCGCCCGGCGTCGATGGTGAGCGTCAACCGCAGTTTCGATCGTGACGACCCAATATGACTCCACATCATCCAGGGACTTATCCAATAGCTACGTCATGACATGTGTGACATAGATGATGCATCTCTCCATCCTGATTCACTGGCCTGCCATTGTTAAAGTTTTCTTGGTGGTCGAAACCCACGCACCCGATAGCTTGTACCAGTCCGAGGAGGAGACCTGCAACTTTCTGTGTGCAACCTGTCGTGGAAAGCACACCCTAACGTCTCGACAATGCACTCGTACATTTATGGTTGCTCTTAGTGCAATTCTGAGTGCTCTAGAGTTTTCTCAGTGGACAGGCCATTTTGGTCGATTTCCTTGTTTTGCTTTCTATTCGTGTCTGAATGATGCAAACCCACCTTAAGTGGGTTCATTCTGACACCCAGGTAGTGAGTTATAGCCAAAATTGTGGATTTAGGCCACTTTGAGGATGAACAAAGATACCGCTACCCCTAGCTACTCTAGGCGGCCACCAACTATTAGGGCTGATTGTTGCTCAAATGTCACATCTCTATGCATGTGTTTTATCTATGGAAGCACATTTGACACCGTTTATGTCGTCTAGCTAAAGTCTTACCATTTCCCGTCCGACCTGTGTTAGTGGCACGAGGTGACTGAGCGTTGACACTTGGTCAGTGGCAAGCATGTTAGGAAGCTTCTTGCAATCTTCTCATGGTATCAGAGCAAACAAGCCACAATTCGTTCTGTTGTGTAGCAAAGACGTAGTAGTAGTGAGTGGTAGGAGCGGCACCCACCCATAATCGCAGAAGCAGGTCATAGAGGGACCCACAACGGCTACTTTACAGCGCAACGCTAGAGGCAGCAGAGAAAAAGGCAGCAGTTACAAGCAATTACGCCCGAAGCAGGTTCATTGGCGAGAAGCATCTCCTATAGGAGCAGTAACAGGCATAAGCCACTATAGCAACAGCACCGAGTGGCAACAGAAGCCATGTCTGATCACCGCTCTATACACAAAAAAAAGCAGCTCACAGTAGTAGCTTGCGGCGCTTGCAAAAAATACTAGTGGCAAGCTGCACAAATTGTAGTTTTAACAAGCACAAGTTGTAGAAGCAGCCGCAACACCGACATCGAGCAAAATTTGCACCAATAGGGGCGAAGACAGGTGCCTACAACAAAAACGGCGGTAGGCAACAACCGCAACACCAGAACCACAAACTATAGGAGTAGCGAGCAGGTGCAAAAGAATTTCCAACAGTAGAAACAACAAGTAGCTGCCAGGACAACAAGGAGCAATTGCAAGTACAAACTATAATAATAGAAAAGGTAGCACTAGTTGTAGCAACCACAACAAACGTTCTTATAGCAACTGCTACTGTCAAACGTGACGAGGACCTAACACAAGAGACCCCGCCTCAATGGGGGGTCCGGTCGATTGGGCATGACGTGCCGACGGAGGGCGAAACATAGGGGCGGCCAATCACTGGCGCTTTAGCCGGCGTGTGCCGGCAAAATGACGCCCCCCTTAACCGGATGAGAGGGGCAAGGGAGGCCAACGAGCGGCCTCTTACCGACAGCATGCAAGGGAGCAAAGTGAGCCTCACCCTCCATTGCGCTCGCCACGAGGGTCGAGCCAAACAGCTCAAAAACAAGGAAAGAGGAGTTTCCTTCAGAAACCCCTCTTTTGCACTCGAGAAAAACACCGGGAGGAAGTACTGTACTAGCACCTAGTGTTTTGGTTACCTTAACCAAAAAAAAGGGAGGGGGAGTAACGTCTACACAATGTCCAAAATATAAGTGCTTAAGGAAGAGTGTATAGAGTCCAATAAACTAAACAAAGATTGCTTATGTTGAGAATATAATACATTCTAAGACTAAGTGAAGCAAGAATTTGTGCGTTGCATTGTGTAATAACTCAAGTGCTACTGCCTTTAAGATTTTTGGAGATATTTTAAAACCCCTAGTAGCCTCATTTTTGCTTGAGGCAGGTGAAGGGTTCTCAAGAAGTTTAATGTGGAGGATGAAGGGTCAGAAGGAAGTTGAAGGGTCATTGGCATGTAAAGAGGCACCAAACGTTTTGAGGGGTCAATGGAAACAAAGGATGCAAGAAGGAATATGAATGTTGAATTATGTCTTGGGTTTTCTCTCAAAAGAATTACTGTTTGTAACGTGACATTCTGTAAACAACAAGTGGATTTTTGAAACAAAAATAAATGTAAAACCTAGTCATTGAATCAATTACTTCTGAGAAAACGTTACAACTATGTGTGAATGATAGCTTAGCCTAATTCCATGCATGAGTTCGTGTGTGTGTGTGTGTGAGTGGG
This sequence comes from Penium margaritaceum, assembly GCA_023375785.1. NCBI lineage: Eukaryota > Viridiplantae > Streptophyta > Zygnematophyceae > Desmidiales > Peniaceae > Penium > Penium margaritaceum. The sequence goes on from SZWC01008168.1 coordinate 108,903, forward strand.
AGGGGGGTCTTCTATTTATTAGGTTGTAGGAGAGTCCACGTCTGTGTGCAAGAGTATTTGTGTGTGTGTCGTTATGGTTGTTTACATGACTATTTGTGCATGCACCTTTGAGTATATGTCACTGATGTTGTACCCTAATGAACATGTCACCACATGTAGCACTACCATCATGTTGTAATGTTGAATATAAATCTATGTATCCAAGAATGAATTAAGAGTCAAAATGGTAATAAACACTTGGATTGAAGAAATACCTTTTTGATAAATTCTGAGAACCATAATACCCGCAAAACTGTTCTTAGCAAAAAGTCTAAAAAGAGTGCGTTTTACATGTAGCTAGAACATTCTATGTCTTGCGTGTGCGACAAATTCATAAGTTTTTTTGTGTACCTTAAATTGTTATGCAATGAAATGGAATGAACATTTTCCCTTCAAGTTCAGCCAAGTACATGCTTTCTTATGAATGAGACCCTTGATCATGAGAGTGAGATAGGGTCTAGGTTTTTTGCTTCTTTGCGAAGGTTTGGATATGATTTTAGCTTTGTCATTTGGATTCTCAAGTAAACATGTTTCTCGTTTCAAACTCGCATTTTCAATTGATGGAATTGAATAACATAGCACATCGTTTCTTGTTTACTGCACAATCCCATGTAGTTATGAACATTATATTCTCATCGAATCATATCTAACATGAACTCGTTTTAATGTATCGATTTATGATGGATAGTCTTTCTAGTATTTGTATTCAATGAATTCAACCTTAATACTCAACTAAACACTATCTGATTCCCCAAGGTTTTTCCATGGTACATTTCATTCATCTAAAAACATGTTTTTGAGGTGTGTTTGCAGATGTGTTTGTATTCATACGATTCAATTAAAAATTCTTATGGCCAGAGGAAAGCTCACTTAACGCTACAAAGAATTTTTGCTTCAGTAAAAAGACATTTTCATAAACCTGTTTTTATCTGTAAAAAAGGATGTAATCTGATTTTTTTACATTTAAATAATTAAATTTTTAGGCTGGCATGCAATCAGAATCATGCATTAAAAAGCATTTCTATGGGACGTTTAATGATGAACTATGATTGGAAAGGATAGATTGTGTTGTTACATTCTCCTCTGGTTTGGTTTTTTTGTTTTGTTTGTATAAACCAATCAATGTATACCTTCATTTGAAATTATATCATGTATTATCATAAATTTGGCTTTGTTTGCCAAGTCATTATTACTTAGGTGAGTGATTCATGTGGGTTATTACAAGCCTTTCTGTAATAGTAAACACTATTGCATGTTCGGGCCCTCTTCAAATACTCTCACAATTACGGCTGACTAGTGGGTATGAGGAGGGTTTGGACTTTTACAAAATACATCCCTACTTTATCTTATAACTTGCTCGAAGTGCTTCTTTTGTATTGTGTTATCGAAACAAGATATGGTGCAAAATGTGTTTCTTCAATCCTTCTTTTGTGCTTGAAAAAATTACAAAAGCATGGTGAAACTAATTCAATGATCTTGAGTTCCTTCAAGATCATGAAAAAGGTTTTGCTCACATTATTAAGATCAAAATAAAAATTCAATAATCGAGAGGAAAAAGAATTTTTTTAGCATTCAAAAATTTCTGAAAGCTGAGATATGTTGTTTTTATTACTATTGATTGAGTTTACAATAGACTAATTGAATTTGTTTCTCACTTAAAAGTTCAAAGATCATGCTTTCATTATTTTTCTATAAAAAATCTGATTTACAAGTTTCATTCTGGATCATGGTTTCATTGTGACTGTTACTCAATGATATTTTCTTTTTCGAATTGATGAGAATATGATTTTTCTTTGTAAATTTATCTGGTAGCTTTACTTAAAACTACAATGTTTGAATTTAAGAAATTTATTAATAGTTTGAAAACCGTACCATAAAATAATAAAAAATTTAAATCTGAAGAATAGCATCGCAATCAGTAGGACATTAATTCTGTTTCTTGATTAATGGAGTTTTTCAGTTTTTTTGTCATGAAAACAATTATTTTTCATCTTTACTCTTCATTGGTTCATCATGATACTTGATTTTGTTTCCAGCCTGGTCAATGTTGTAGGCCATAAAAATCATGGGTGAGTAAATTTCTTTTACAAGAGCTTTTCATGAAAAAATAAAACTTTTGTGACTTCGTGATGTTCCTCACTTGTGATGATTCAAGAACTTTCTATCATTTATATCTTTATGTATTTCCAAACTGTTAAGACCTAGATGAGATATATAAGTGGTGAAAGATACAATCTCATTCATTATGTATGTCAGCACAGTCTATTCCTTTGCGCTTGTTATCATAGACATTTCTTGTGGTGGTAGATAAGCTTTAGTCCTGGTGAGCCTTTCATCTGGGACCATTCTAGGCTAACCGTAGAAGTGTGGTCCAAATGAAAAAAGTCAACCCAGCATAGGTACCCATCAGGTTAAGACTTATAGGGCTTTGTGGGCTTTGCAAAGGATGGTCACCCACAAAACATTCACCACTAAAGATATCTTTTCCATTGGATCCAACCATGTGGAAGGGGGTCACGGACTGCTTTTACACCGCGCCCTAAAAGTACCCATCCTCTGGAGCTGTCTGAAATGTTATTCCATATTGATTTTGGGTTTGTGTGGATTATATCACGAGGAGGGGAGATTTTGTGATTGATATGAGATATTGGTGGATTTGATTTCATGTGTCCTAGTAACTTGCAAAGCTTCTTGTTTTGTTTTTGTTTTCATGTAGGAAGAGCAGATATGTCTTCACCTTCTATATGAAGGAGGATAAGATGTGGTTCACAAGACAGGCACTTGGATCTCTAAAACGTTTTTGATTTTCTATGGAGATTGTACATGGGTAGGACCATAATTCAAAAAAGAAGGCTTGAAATTTGTTTTAAGTTTGGAATATTGCTCGAGTGAGAAAGAAACCAAAGGTGATGTGTGACTTAGTAGAAAAAATGTGGAAGAGGCTATTCATGGGTTTTTTTTTGTTTTTTGGATCCCTTCACAGTGGTGGAAGGCATGAGACATTGTCTCCCAAAAACGTTGTCAAAAGAGGCAGATATTGACAGAGGGAGTGGAAAAAACGTATTTCTTTCACATGATGCAAAAAAATGGAGAAGGATCCCAAGAGTGTTTTCCTTTTTTCTAAGTGCAAGGTAAACTGTTGAGATAATTGGTGTGGCTATCATTGTGGTGGTTGATGGTTCTTCTTCGGATAATTCCTATCTTCAGATATATTCTTGCCAATTAATTGGGTACTGAAGAAGTTCTATAATATTTTGTAGGATTGTTTCATACAATTACATTAGTTAATGCTGTTTTTTCTAGTCTTCACAATGGTCAGAAGACATTGTTGGAATAGCATATGAATCTCATGTCTGCCACATGGGTGGGGGTGAGGCACTTATTGTCTTGGTACGGTCTTTCATCAAAGGATTTTTCTGTAATGCTTCGATGTTTATGCGCTTCTACCACTTTGGTTATGTAAAATTCATCCTTTTTGTATTATTTTTTAGAGAATTTTTAATGATTTTTTGTGGAAGATGTGATAAACTAGTGTTGAAAAAGATCCCTGCGGTCATCTGCCTTGTTTGCAATTTAATTGTTCTACAATTTGGGTAATGGATTACGTATTTTGTTTAAGACAACTTTTTCCTTGTCATAAAGTTTAAAGAGATCTAGAGGGTGGAAGTAAATGGTGATTTGAGGAGTTATTTAGGGAAACAAGTTTTGTACTTGAATCTCTTAATTAGATAAGAAAAATCTCCTTCTATCTACCCCAAAATGTTTTCTAGCTATATTCAAGACGTATCTCTTCAGAGACATGTATACTTTAAGGGGTCCCTCTCTGCGTAGGTTTGGTGGTGCAAGTATTGGATTTTCATCAAAAACGTCCTTGAGGCTAGTGTACTTGTATGGTCATTGAATTTGTTTGTTGTTGAGAATATTTGGACAAGATAAGAAGAAGTTCTCATTCTTTTGAAAAAAAATTGGACATGCATGCAGTAGTTTCCAATTCTTCATTACTAAATGAAATGAGGCCATAGACTTGTAGTGCTTGTATGTGCAAATGGCAACCTGAGCGCAGACCAGTGCCTGGCCACCTTGGTGGTTTGGGTTGATTGCAAAGTTCTTCATGACAAACCATAAGCAACCATCCTTTTTGGTCTTGGATAGGAAGGTTCCACATAAGGTTTTCTATCTAACAGAGATTGTTCTAGGCAGGGCGGCAAATGTCTGATTTGTATACAATTTTTTGGGAGAGGTATTAGTTTATGAAGCAACATTTTGCTAGAAGTGCAAAGTGTCGTTTCCTCTTAGCTGAGATGGCTGATTCGAGTTGATCTTGAAGTGCATTCAAAAGTTTTGTAAACAAGCAATTTTAATGAAGGTTAAATCTTAAGATGCATTGAGGTCGTTCAGTGCAAGGGTATGTGGTGCTAACGAGGCGAGTTGTTTGCAGACCAACTGGCAAAATGAAGGTTCTATATACATTTGCTTTCAAACTTGTCAATATTCAATAATTTTCCAGCATCTGCAAGGTAGTATCAAGTGCCTCTTGGTATTGAACAATTATACTTGTGTCATCCGTGTAAGTGGCAAAACTTGATATCACGTACCTCGTTCTTACAATTTTGGGTGTTCTCAACAAAAGTAATTGGTTAAGGGGTTCCATGTCTATGATAAAGAGTAGAGGGGAGATAGGACACACTCTTTGTGTGACTATTTTCACACATTCTTGGCCCTTGACTAGGAAACTAGTTTTTTTTTATTTTTTGAGCGGCTCGTATCCAAATGACAAAAATTGGTGGGAAGCCCATAGCGTGCATGGATTCGTGCAGGTGGTTGCAACTTTAGCATATCATACGCCTTCTCAAAACCAGCAAGCACGAACGTGAGGTCACCATTCCAGCGTTCAGGCCAATGTTGTACGTAAAAAATGAATGATAGGGTATCCTTCATATTCCCACCCCGTACAAACGTGGTTTGCTATGGCCTCAAAATTTATAGACGAACCTTTTAGTTGCTTAGGTAAGATTTTGGCAAAAACTTTTAACTAGGATAAAGTAAGGAGATAGGTCTATAAATTCTCATGTATGTGGGATCTCCCATTTTCATGAGTAAACAGGTCATGGAGTCGGTGAAATTTCGGTACATTGAAGGATATCATGAGGATTTTTCTTGATAGAATTTTCGTGGAAGACCATGTTGGCAAGGAAAAGTGTCCTTTGAAGGTGATCTAATGTCATCTTTGATTTCCTCTGAGGTGATGGGGTTGCATAGAGTTGTGATGAGTTGTTTTGGCACTTGGTTGTGGTAGTGGTGGAATGTGTAACCTACGCTCAATGACTTGGGAGGAGAGTTCAAAATGGAAATTGGAGACTACATGTTTCATGGATTTTTGGTCACTAGTGATAATATTATCTTTAGTTTTCAAGGCCGTTGTAGCCACAACTTGCTTTCTTGCTTTGATGAAACTTGTGAGAAACTTGGTATAGGTTTTGAGCCTATCAGAATAGTTCAAATGTGCCAAATTATGTAGATGAAGTTCAGCTGATAAAGCGTATCTGGCCAAAGAGTTCTTTAGGTTTTGTAGTCTAGTGCTGAGTGTTTTTCTTAGGGCTCTTGCATTTTCCTTGTTTGCCTTGGAGTAGTTGTTTTTTTGTAGTTTGTACTATCTTGATTTTCTTTCTTTTTTGTTTGTGAATGATTCTACATTATAGATTGTCTTTGATGGATTTTATGAAGCTTTTCCAATAGGGATAAAAATGGATTTGTACATTTTATAATCCTCGGAGGCCTTCCTGAGGAGTTCCAAACGTATTTGCCCATTGTTTGGGATAAGCCATGCATTATCTAAGTAAAGGAGCAACAATGTTGTCAGAGATACTAGAGGGTAAGGGGATGTGGGAGCAACTTTTAACATGATTGTTGCAATCCATAGTATGATGGATCTTTTCTATTTTTAATTGGGTTTTATGTGCTATTTAATGGAAAACATAGGTAGTGGAAGATGCATCAAAATACCTATAGGAGTCTCTGAGGTTGAAGTCTTTTAATATGTTCATGAGTGTTTCGGCATCTTTGCATTTTTTTTCTGGGAATCTATCTTTGTTCCAAAGAGTAACTAGGAGAATATCCTTTGGTGAGGTTGTGAGAAATTCAAATCAAGAGGGCCAAAAGGAACCCTATTTTTATAGCTAGGAGGAGCATATACAGAGGTGATTGTGTAGTGGATCTTTGGAAGTGAAGATTTGTTAAGCTATTCATGGTGTGGTAGATTGGTTGGACTGAAGTAGTTAAACTTTCTTGGGGTTGAAGAAGATGCACCCACCTATGTGAGGGGAGTCTGATAGGGTAGTTAGTTTGTTTCCAGTTTTTGAAGTGTTTTTCTATACGACACTTTTTCTTGAGTTTGTAGGTGGGAGTCAACAATGCAAAACCCTGCTAGTTTATGAAGTTCTAAGGGGGATAGAAGATGGGGTAATTTGGTGTCTATTGTGATGCCATTTATGTTCAGGGAGAGAATGGATGTCTGCTTTTAGAAGCATCGGTTGTTTGAGATTTGTTGCCTTTTCTACCATCTGGCCTTTTATCTTGAACATGTTTGCACTTACAGTTGTGCCAAGGGGGCGTAGATGCCTAAAAGGTCTTGTTAACAAAGGTGTGTCTCAGATTTTTTGGGTTTGCACAATGGGTGTGCTTTGGGCACTTTCCTTTTCTTAGAACTAATGGGGAGAGTGTGCGCCTTTGTGATGGGGTGAGTTTTTTGGGTTTGGAGACAAGGAATGGCAAGGAGAGGAAGTAGTGGGAGCATATCAATTTGGAGGTGTGTATTTGGTTAGGTTAGGAACCCTAGTACTTGGAAATGATGAAGGCTTTGAGGGGTGGGTCCACCTTAGGCAAGAGGGACATGTGTTGAAGAGTTAGAGGTGGGGGGGTGGAGAATGCTGCATGATTCTTAGTAAATGGTGCACAGGGGGGGGAGGATGTGGCTCTGTGTGAGGCATCATCTATTTTTAGTAAGGGTAGGGAATATTTGTGTGGTGGATGTGTTTTGGGTAAAATATTGTTTTAAAGATTGATTAGACATGAAGCCTTCAGAGCTATGGTGATGTTGAATTTTGCCAGTTATGAACATGCAATCATGCGTAAGACAACAGCTTTTATGGAAGATGGCCTTGAAGTATTCTATTTGAGACTCAAGCACAACTAGCTTACTATTGTTTTTTGGACTTATAGTAGACCCGTGGTGGGAGAAAGCAGAGTAAACTTGGGTTGTGATAGAAACTTTGAATTTTTTACAAAGGATTTTTAGTTTCAAGCCGAGCACGACATGGGATAAGGGAACCTAAGGGCTCTACAACCTAAGTTCAGCTTTCTGTTTTTACTAAGAATTATTGTTGGACATAGAATTCTCTGAGGTAGCTGTGTCAGACATGCCCGATCTGGAATGTTTTTTTTTTTTGAAGGACTGAGACAACACTATGAGTGAGAAAACGAGTTAGAGGAAAAAATGGTAAGCACATGAAAACTATGTTAGGGTTAGGATGTCTTGTGTTGCGTAGTACCTTAGTTTGTTTTAGGAAGGCCGAGTTGGAAGGGGTATGAAGAGGGGAGAAGGGGAGCTGAAATTTGTAAAGTAGGGACGGGAGAAAATAACTTTTTGAGGGAGGGAGGTTAAACTGAGGGTGAAGGCTTTAAGAAGAGGGCGGCATGGGAGGGGTTTGAGGCATAAGGTTGACCATAAGTGCAGGAAAAGGCCTATTTGGAGAGGAAAAGCCAAATCACAGGCAAGTATTGGTATCCTTTACACAACTCGGGTACTTTTAAGCTCTTTTATGCTATGCTTCATCCTAAGATCAAGAAAGAAGCTGATGAATGAGGTTAATCACATGAGAAATCTCATATGCTAAAGTCGAATCAAGGGCTTCTGGCTTGCACAAGTCGTGAGGAATCATTAACCGTGGTTTTGGAATGAGTGGATGAGGAGCTGTGAGATCAAACGGTGGAGTAGCCACAGGCGGGGTCGCGACACTTGATTTAAAGATTTCTTATGGCCTCTGATCATAGTGAAGAGCATTCTTGTAGGAGGAAAGGATGGGAAACGGTGAGGAGAGATCAATTTTACTGAATAGAACGGGTAGAGCTTTAACAGTGTTTTGGGGTAAGTGATGAGATGAGGACCTCATAGCATCACATGTTGAACTTGCACTTGAGGACCTCTAGGTCGTTGTTCACATTCACACTAACTATCTTTTGGGTTGGGTTGGCCTCAAATGCCAAGCGAGCGTTCTCGTGAGTCCGGCTACTTATGTGTTTAAGTAGTCCATCGAGGGACGAGCATGTGTAGCCGCCACAAGCTAGGTAGTTGTAGACATTGTACTCAAATTTCCTGCCAACATTTGAGAATATGATGCCCTTGTCTGTGTGCCAAAGAGTGGAGAAGGTGGAGTTCCCGATTTGACGTTCTATAGCTAGGATAGAAGGAAGTTTGGTGAGAAGAAGCATACAATGGGAAAGTAAGTGGACAAACTTGACCATAGTGGTTGTTCAGTTCAGCGAACGTGCAAACATTGTTGAGCGGGTGCAAGCGGGTGACCTGGAAAGGTTATGATATTCAGAGTGGTGGTTGTTTTTAGAAAACTTGGAAACAAGGCTAAAAAAGTTTTCAATGATTTTGTACAAGCTTTTGGGAAGCATGAACACAGGATCCACTTCGAGAAAGTCATCATCATCGAAGCAAGGGATGGGGATGTAGAGAATGGTTGAGGTACAAATGCCCGTAATACTTAGCTATGAGGGTTCTCCCCCAGCACAAAGTTTTGGAGTCAAAAATCTTTGTATTGGTCAGCGTGGTTGCGGGGACTCTACAAGTCCGCCGAATCAGACCCAAGCTGAGCGCATCAACCAGTCACCAAGGTAGCAGCTTCCGGAAGGGAGCCCGATGGGAGGGATTTTCTGCCTGGACCATCTTAGGACCCTACCAGTGCTGGGGAAAATGATTTAGAAAAGCTTATGAGCGGATGGAAATTTTTAAGAAAAGCTGCCGCTTTCTTCAGAACGGCAAATCTTGAAAGGCTATGCACCGATCTTGTAATTTACAGAAACAGATCTGTTGACAATTTATGGCCAATATGCATGACGATGCAAAACCGTACCTCGTCCACGAAGGATGATATGAATGAAGTCAAAATAAGGGGGTATGTATTTGCAATCCTGATGAATGCAGCGCAATGGAGGAAACTCATGTGCGACTAACATGAATTCTAAACGACAAAAATGACGTCACCCTCTGTTACAATCGTTTGCACCGTTGGCAAGATTTCACGCGATCATGAAAATATATTCATTGAGCCATTGTTCAAGTGCAACATCAAAACAGAGGAGTGATGTTAGTGATTTTGGTATGTCGTGACCGATTTTTGGCCAGGATACCACGCTTCACGTCAATTGCACCAGACCATGTATGTTGCATCCCAGTGCAATGTGAGGACAGCTTGAACTGAAATTTGATATTAAGTGAACGGCTGGATAATGCCCATGCCCGACGTCGCCGCACGGCATGTTCGAGTTTTCCCATTGTTTAGATTTGTTGAAGAGAATTATGTTGCACGAGTTTACTGACGTGCTGCTCAGAGACCATCCGATGGAAAGAACACACGATGTTTGCGCTGAAAATGCGATTTAGGCGCTTCCGGTCGAAACATCACGTTCGTTGCTGCGAGGTTCAGTGCAGATTTCGGCGACAACGACCCGAAAATGACGTCAATGTGATTTAAACATCGCTATGACTGTAGCGAGCCGCGGTTTCATCGCAATGTTTACATAGTAGTTTCATCTCCAATGCTACACACCCCCTAAATAATCTTGTTCCTTTGTGAAGGCTTCGTATGCTACCATTCGAAGTTGGCTACCGTCTTGTGTTGAAATGCCCTTTGAAAACGAGATGAAGGGGATCGATGGGCGAGCCGCGTGTGCTTACTGGAAGGTCGTTTGTGCATTGAACGTACCCGATAGCGGGGGCTTCCGTGCTCCCACCAACACTGATCTACTCCCCCAATTCAGCACCTCCGAAGTTAGTACTCTCCTCGAAGTCATCCACGCCCTTCCCGAGGAATGGCTACATGTCTTGCACTCCTTCCAACCCCCCTCTGCTGAATTTATGGCATCCCTTAGCCAGTGGCACGTGCCCTCCTACTGCGAGGCGGACGAGTATCCTCCCACTGTCCTTAGGGTTGAACAAATTGAAGAGGACCACCTTCTCTGTACTCCGTTCACAACCCCTGTCCGCCTTTCATGACCTGCAAGCGACCCTCAACCCTTTTCCCCGTCTGAAATTTCACCAATAAGTCCATTACCGTGGACAAAAGGTGTTGACACTCTCGGGACCTTTCGGCACTCGTGGATGCACTGCCCGCACGGCTTCCATCGTGTGCACACCATGCTGCCAGACCTTGACACACCGCGTGCTTGCTGTTTACATCTCAACAAGAAGCTTATCCCCACAACCATGGCCGGCCCATGTGGTGAGTGGACCAATCTCACTCGTTCGGCACCTCCATGGACTGAGGTGCTCATGAGCATCCATGACGCATGGGCACCACCTGAAGCTAGGGACATAAAAATTCGTATTACATGTCATGCCCTTCAAAGTGGAACACGCATGTCCCCTATCCTCGATGATGACGACCAGCTGTGTCCTTTTTGCCATAGTCTCGAAAACACATTACACATTTTCCTCCATTGCCCACACCTCACAGA
>SZWC01008169.1:0-15971 GCA_023375785.1 Penium margaritaceum
TGTTCTACTGTACATAGTTAGGCACCTCTTTGCGTGAGAAAAAAAATCTTCACAGAAGTGCGCAGAGTGGTTGTTGTTGAACGGAAAACAGATACGCGAGTTTTGTTTCCTGAAATAACGGAATGACCAATAGTCGACCAATCGTATAGAGACACGTATTCATAACAAAAGAGCAAACCTCATTTATGTGACACACAGAGCAAGTAACTCTGCTCTGTGTGACACAGAAAGCATCATAGTGATTTCTGTGACAAAAGGCGCGACGCGGGCTGAGGTGCCTAACTAGGTGCCCTTTTCCTTTATCATGGGCGAGCATGCACGAGCTGAGGGAAAAGCACGAGCAGAACATTGATGACCGGTCACTCCTAACGTAAGAAAAGGTGAAGAACGGGTAACCTGGCAACTGTGCACATGCGCTGCGGCATTCCTCTACGTTTGTCATGCCCGGAACATTCCGGGTTTGGGACCCAGAGGGTGGGGAAATCTCTTGTGGGACGTCGCATGAGGGGCAACCATCCCAGCCAATGCAGTTCTGGATGGGAGACACAGGTTGCGGAGACTTGGGGGGAGGAGACTTGGGTGGCGGAGACTTGGGGGGAGGAGACTTGGGTGGCGGAGACTTGGGGGGAGGGGACTTGGGTGTCAGTGTTTTACTGTTCATAGTTAGGCACCTCTTTACGTGAGAAAAAATATCTGCACAAAAGTGATCATAGTGTTTTTTGTTTCACGGAAAACATACAAGCGAGTTCTGTTACCGGAAATGACGGAATGACCAATATTGGACGAATCATATTGCGACACGTAATCATGATTATCTGTTTTTCCGTTTCACAAAACAGCAAACTTCATTTATGTGACACACAGAAGTGGTGACGTTGTTCCGTGTGACACAGAAAGCATCTTAGTGCTTTTTGTGACGGACGACGCGACGCGGGCGGAGGTGCCTAACTAGGTGCCCTTTTCCTTTATCCTTGGGTGGAGGGGACTTGGGTGGAGGGGACTTGGGTGGAGGGGACTTGGGTGGAGGAGACTTGGGTGGAGCAGAGCAGGGTGGAGGGAAGAGGGGCGGAGGAGATGGGGGTGGGGGTGGGGGTGAGGGTGGTGGGGGGGAGCGGGTTGGAGGAGAAGATGGTTGAAGAGAGAGGGATGGAGGAGAGGGGGGTGGGGTAGAGGGGGTAGGAGAAGAGGGGGGTGGAGAGGGGGTTGGGGCAGAGGGGGGAGAGGGACAGTGCGGAGGAAGATAGGGAGGTGGAAAGAGGGATGGGGGAGATGGGGGTGGAGGAGAGTGGGGCGGAGGATAGGGGGGTGGGGGAGAGGGGGATAAAGGGGAGGGTGGTGGAGGAGAGTCAGGTGGAGGAGAGGCGGGTGGAGGAGAGGCGGGTGAAGGAGAGGCGGGTGGAGGAAAGGCGGGTGGAGGAGAGGCGGGTGGAGGAGAGGCGGGTGGAGGAGAGGCGGGTGGAGGAGAGGCGGGTGGAGGAGAGCCAGGCAGAGGAGAGCTGGGTGGAGGGCTGGGTGGAAAGACGCGTCCGCTGAAAACGCCGGTTGTAAGCGCCGGTGGCGCGGTGAGAGTACACGAGGTGCGCGCTCCATAGCAAGTGCAGAATGTGCCAGGCAGAAGTATGCTAATGCCGTAGGTGAAAAAGGAGAAGCCCGGTGCTGGCATTGTTTTACAAAAGGCGCGGCATGCCTCTACATTCCCCAAGGATGGGAAACTGATAAATGGAGACCCAGGGGCTGAGGTCATCTGTAGCGCCACATCGCAGGTTGGGCAACCATCCCCGCCAATGCAGTTCTGAGCAAAGGTAGCGCGGAACTACTTTCCGATGGGAAGGAGCAGCAGTGAAACGTGTAGCACGAGGCGAGCAAGAGCTGCAGGGATGATTTCATGGCCCCCACGCCGCGCCATTCGCGCCGACGTTCTTGGACGAGCTCCGGCTGCATCAAACACTGGAGGCATGGCAACGGAAGCTCAACACAAGCACAAGCGCCAGAGTCACCCTGAGATGGGGTGGTGGTGGACAGAGTTGAACCAGGCCGCAGCCAGCCTGAGGTGTGCGTGTGATGTTGGGTGGGCTAACGATGGTTCAGTAGGAAGTTCGCACGAGGGTGACAGAGCGGAAATGCTATCGCAGGAAGAGGATAAGCTGCAACTCCGGAGTTCTCGTAGCGAGGCGGGAACAGGGCGGAGTTGTGCCTTTTGTGGTGAGTATGTCATGGAATTGATGCAGTCGGGGAGCCACTACTTCCGATGCCCCCGGTAAATTGTGCCTCGTCAATTTTTTCTCATGAGCAATACGGCATGAGCAATACTTCCGCCTGGCACATTCTGCACCTCTTGTGGTGTGAGTATGTCATGGAATTACCAGTCGTAAGCTGGTAGTGGCTAGCGAGGTCACAACTTTCAATGCCCCCGGTCGCAGCTCTCACCTGAAGACTTTTGGCGAGTCCGCGTCACACCGTGTGATCGTGTTACTCACACGATCAGGAGCTGTTTGGATGTCACCACACATACGTCGCGACACGGCTGTGTGGTCACAAAAAAGTTGACGAGGCAGAGCTGACCCGAGGTTTGTGTGGTCAGGAGCGGCCAGTTCTCCTTAACCGTGACATGACACGTCATTCTTGTGGCCACACAGCGGCCGTGTGATGACATCCAAACGTCCTTCCATGTCTCGTGATGTTTTGAACACGACGAACGAATCTTTTCCATCCAGCGAAGACATAAACGGTGCGAGCTAACACGCATATTCCGAAAACGGTGCGAGAGAATCTTTCGTAGCGTAAATGGTGCGAGGTTATCCTCGCGTCAACGCGGATAGGAGCAAATCCAACTAAGTACAAGCTCGCACCATCTATGTTTCGCTCAGAGAAACATTGCAGAACGATGATGCCAAAAAGCAACAGGAATTGGGCAACCACTGCTGGGACAGAAGATTGAGTTCGTTCAATATCCCGAGGCCTATGGGAAGCCCGCATTCCAGGAAAGTAGTGAAACAATCATTCCTTTTCCGACAATCGCCCTTATGCAAATAAAAAAGGAGGGAAACAGCATGGAAGGCCCGCTTACGCATCTGATGGTCACGCATTTGCCAATCACATAATCATTACATCCTCATCACATAAAGTACTTCGGATTTCCCAAATAAACCACAAAACAAAACAGAATTCAAAAACTTCAAAGTAATAAACATTTTATTATTCTACAAGCCAGGAAAGTGCAAATCCGTGTGGTTCAAACATTTTCACACCAAATTTCAATTAAAAAGAACATGGAAGAAGTCCAATATTTTCATACTTTTCTTCTGAAAATCATGCATGTAAATTCTAATTATTTAGTTTCCCATGTAAAATAGTGATTTATTTCTACTATAACACCTCAAAGGCTCATCCAAATACATCCATATATTTTTAAATATTTATCTCTATTTACATTCACATATATCAATCTTTATTTTTCTACTTATATCACAATTTATAACTCAATTTCAACCTATATGAAATAATATAAACATAAAAATATATATCTATCTATATTATAACTAAATTTATCACTTCATATATTTTATATAAATCTATATATAAATATATATACATATATACATCTATGTGAATATTTATAATTATATCTATACATGTATAAAATTTTGTATACAATTATGTCTATACCTATGAATATATCTATAGTTATATATAGAAACATATAAATATCCATATGTATATATTTATCTTGTTCTATACATATATCTATATCTATATCTTTATATACGTCTTTCGTATATATCTATTTCTATATCTATATCTTTATCTATATCTATATCTATACCTATACCTATATCTATATCTATATCTATATCTATATCTATATCTATATCTATATCTACATCTATATCTATATCTATATCTATATCTATATCTATATCTATATCTATATCTATATCTATATCTATATCTATATCTATATCTATATCTATATCTATATCTATATCTATATCTATATCTATATCTATATCTATATCTATATCTATATCTATATCTATATCTATATCTATATCTATATCTATATCTATATCTATATCTACTGACTCGCCCCTCCACCGTCAACCATCATTGCCATCAGCGGACGAGTTCCTCAACTCAGCCCTCCACATGGCTCTGAACCTGGCTCCCCACCCGACTCTCCACCCTCCTCTCCTCCACCCACAGATCCTCCACCCTCCTCTCCTCCACCCACAGATCCTCCACCCTCCTCTCCTCCACCCACAGATCCGCCACCCTGCTCACCTCCACCCAGCTCTCCTCCTCCCAGACCTCCTCAACCCGGTTCTCCCCCACCCCGCTCTCCTCCAAGGAGCCCTCCAAAACCACCAAGGCCACCACCGATCCCGTCACCTCCTCCACCCAGTCTCCCTGCTGTGTGCAAGCTCTCAAAGAGCACGCTTCCCAAAACGAAGTGTGTCACTCCATGGAGCGACTGGAGACGCGTCGGAGCCTGCAATGGGAACTACCTCTGCATTTGTCCGTTCCACCAGCATGGCTTCCCCGTGCGAGCAGCCACAGGCGGACTCCTGCTCTGCAGCTCTGTATCTGGCAACGCCCCCTTTTGAGGCTTGCTCCAGCAGGGATACTGGGAAAGGTCAGTCTCTGTCTCTGTCTCTGTCTCTGTCTTGATGTCTCTACAGTAGTGACTCATACAATCGGCTAAAGCACTCGTTTTGATCCGTCCATTTGCTCCGTCTCTCAAGGCAGCTCCGGCCGGTCTGGTCTGAATACCCCAGAAAACTCAACGTCCCTTAGATCATACATCATGATCTGCAAAATAGCTCCCATTGTCATGGAAGTCGTGAGCGTTGCAAGGCAGTAATGTAGTCCTACACGCTTTTTGGCTTGACATCGTCCACTGTAAAAAAGACAGAAAGTCTATGCGACACTCGTTTCCCTGGGTGCGTGCGCTTGCACTCGCCCTTGCCACATTGTGACCAACCAGGTGCAGCACCCTTGGGTGGGTTCAGCGGCAGATGAGAAGGCTGACAGTGGGACTACCCTTTGGAGTGCATCATGATTAAGGAACGCCATTCAAGATCCTGGAGGCACCCACCTCCAATTAACAATCGGACGCTTGCGCTTGAAGAGTGCGCACTACGGGGTCCGATTGTGGTTCAAGAGACTGGTAACAACCGATTTCTAGTGGCACTGGTGCCAAAAATTTAGAGTAATATTGCTTTCGGAGCTCCCGAGATTACATGAGGAGAATGGCTTACGCAAAGTTTCCTTAAAAAGGTGGCGGCAAGACCGTTGGATGACGTATCGAAAAGCCCATCGCTAGGCAGGGCTGCCTTTCAACTTCGCTGGAGAATTGATGTTCCTGCAATCAGAAAGATTGGAGGACGATGTCAATCATAGCTTTGCGCATTACCATTGCAAACCTAAGTGCTCTTAGGTCAACCTGCATGTCATTTTGCAACGATTCACCTTTCAGCGATGCACGGCCGTGGCTCGCTGGCAGCTGCATCATCGCTAGTGCGGATCAGGTCCTGTCCATTATTAGCCTCAGTTTGTGCCCCCAAAAAGTTCGAGCTTGGAACCTCTACTGTGGAAATAGTGGGGGTGAGTTTGAGACCACTAGTCTACCTTCAATGTCTCAAACTCATCAAAATCTCACATCTTCACGCTACCATGTCCACCGAATGCAAAGAATGTGTTTAGGCCTTCTCTCCTCACGCGATGTCAATTCTCTCGTGGACGGCATGGAATTCGTTTTCCGTGTTCTCTTGAAATTCGTTTTCAGAAAATCCTGTCTGGCATGCGTGACCTCTTTCGGGAGAAAGTTTGCATGATGTGGCAACCCAGGTCTGGCTGCACCAATAATGTTATCTATTGACATATGGTTCGATCAGGAAACCAAAGCTATCGGCAGCAAATTTTATTCATGCCCTACTTCATTTCGACCACATTTGATCTGTACGGACAGCGAGCCGCGTGCCGTACAATCGAATAGCTCTCGTACAACAGGATGGCGCGAGAGGTTCTCTCGTGCCGCGACTCTTGAATGGCGTTCCTTGATCATGATTGCAGTCTGACCTCTTTGCTTCCTTGGGTATTTTGTGTTTTCTCCATCTGAATCTGCTGTGTTGAAGGTCAGAGGCAGCGGCTGGAAGAGTGGCACTTCAGGCAGATGGATCTGACTAAGGTCCAACCGCAAAGGGGAGGATAAGGGGTGGAGGGGTGGTGGTGGAAGGTGGGGGCAACACAGAGCGGCTCAAGGGATGCATGAGGTTGACGGCATCAAGCTCTGAAGAGATGCAGAGAGGCTAAACACTTGAGCTTGGCCACACTTGACGTGTCCATGTCTTGAATGCACAATCCTCGTGTGCAATGACAACTTCATAGCTTGATGGTCGCGTCTTATTGATTCAACGTTAAACCACTAAACTTGTCTTTTCATTTAAGCCTGGTGTCCCTCTTCTCCATGTCTTATGGATTCAACATGAATTATCACATGCTTCATGAAACCAGTAAACCTCAGGCTTCATTTGCACTTTAGAGGCATGGCTAAATTTACACCTACTGCGAGGTGCCAACAGAAGTTTTGGTCATTTGTATTGGTGACAAGTTAATATGGAATGACAACTTTTGGGAATTTTTTGCCCTGTGAACATTCAATGATGTTCCATTTGAGATTTAGAACACAGTAGATGATTGCTGCATTCTGCGTGTTGCATGGTTCAAGCTACAAGGATTCAGAGTAGAAAGACATAGTGGTGAATAGACACGGAAGGCTCCATTCTGTACTGCTGCATGCAGCAAACACTCAATCACATGCGTTGCAGCTTACTCACAGAAGAATGAAACCCTAAAATACCTCACATATAACCCATTACCCTTGTGAGCAATGGATGGTTCACAAAAACATTAACCTTTAGTCAATGCATCCTCACATTCATGGTCCTAGATTAGCTGATTGCTTAGAAAAATGAAGTTTCCTCACACCACCCTTGTGCACCGATGTGTCATAGAAGGTATAAGACCGAGGATTGCATAGCAGTTAACGGGGACACCGAGAAGGAGAGCATGGGTGCAAGAGAGGTGTCATGTTGATTTGCTCTTCTGCGTACTTTTTTGCAGGTGGGGAAAATCAAGAGGTCAATGTGTGTTGGCCACAATACAACCATAAACCAACCCACCCCCATGACTGACGGACTCAGAAACCCATGCGTAATGTCGGGGTATAGGACAAGGAAATTCAACAACATGACAAATATCGCAACAGAGCTGCAAGAGTAGAATGTGAAAATGTAAAAAGATACCTGTTGAGGATATTCTTGTGCATGAAGAAAGCCAACGGCATGAGAAGCGGCTTTGACCATGCTGTTATTTGACAGAAATCACCAAGATTTCCATGCAGTCCTGTCATCTGTTGACATTAAAAGATCTATTGCTACTGAAAGCAATACACTCGTGTAAAAAGGGGTGTTCAACATTGGTGTGCTCTGTGATTAATGCATGCTTTCATTTTCAGCAGTTACTTCAGTGCTCCTCTTGTGACAATCATAGGAGTTATAAGAGGTGAACCACTCCCACTACAAAAATCAGTACAACCAGACACTCTTGAACGTACATCCTCAACGTAAAACAAAAATGGCTTTGCTGAAACTCCGTCTTACATGACACTCCTTTCCACTCTTTCACGAGACCAAAGTGACCAAACATAAGGGAAAAATTATCAAGAAAGCTGCAAGAATCTTTGTCATAAGCCCAACCACTTTCCGTACATCTGTGAACAATGACTGAGGGCTACCCACGATAGGAAAGCCCATTGCGTGTTGTGCAGATTGCTTAATGCATGGAATGGAGTGCAGCCTCCAGATTCCATATTCGAGGGCATAATAGAGATTATACCGTTTCATTCTTTTCAGATACGTGAAAAGGCTGATGAAACAAAGAAACTCCATAAATTTAACATCCTATCCCAGCACAGAAATCCTGAAGAAAGTAGTGAACGGAAGCCCCCCCCCCCCTCTCCTGGTAGTAATCATATGTGAAATGGTGGCCATGTAGCAAACATCGCTTCCTATCCACTCCAGTTTGTCGTTGGGAATAATGAAGCTGTCCCAAATTCCTTCATCTTGCATGGCGACTGCAACGAGGCCTTGATTGACTGGGCGCTTGNCTCCATAAATTTAACATCCTATCCCAGCACAGAAATCCTGAAGAAAGTAGTGAACGGAAGCCCCCCCCCCCCTCTCCTGGTAGTAATCATATGTGAAATGGTGGCCATGTAGCAAACATCGCTTCCTATCCACTCCAGTTTGTCGTTGGGAATAATGAAGCTGTCCCAAATTCCTTCATCTTGCATGGCGACTGCAACGAGGCCTTGATTGACTGGGCGCTTGATTGACTGGAAACTAGATAGACTGGAAACTAGATTGACTGGAAACTATATTGACTGGACAATGCATTGAATGGAAACTAGATTGACTACAAACTACATTGACTGGACACTGCATTGACTGGAAACTAGGTGGACTGGACACTAGATTGACTGGACACTAGATTGACTGTGATGGATATGAGAGTGCCAGAAAGTGACAAAAACAGGTTGCTCGATAAAACTCATCTGGCATGATAGTTGCATAGAGGATATTTCACAGTTTCCAACGCACTTTACGGAACTCAATTTGGAGTCTTTTTTAGTGAGATATGGATTTCCAAAGTTTGGAGATCATGGGTCGGGTTCAAGTGACGACCTGAAAAGTTTGAGCTCAAAGGGCGGCAGGAGTATTGGCCAGGAGGGCTGAGAGCAGCCTTCAAGGAGAAAAGGAGGCTAGAGAACCTCCAAGATACTTCAAGGAAGGTGCAGACCATGGTTTTTGGTCGTCCAAGTTGTGTGAGACATAATTCTCTTGTGTGACAAGGTGACTGCCGCTCATCCCGCTAGGCTACGAGAGTGTGCTAGAGGGTAGACTTTCACAGAGTGTGTCTCAGTGCTCCCTAGGCCAAATGAGGCATATAAGTGCTTGTTAGAAAGAAGTGACTATGTACTTTCTCACTCAAGAGTCGATTCAGACATTCGCGTTCTCTGCAAACCTACATTTGCTTCCGTAATTTCTGTCTGTGCAACCTGCAACTCCCTCTCACAAACAGTTGGTCCTGCCTAGGCGGCTCTTACTGAACCTGATCACCTCCCTGAGGGCTGCCCCAGTTTTTATCAGTGGTATCAGAGCTAGAAAAAGGCTTTGTCTCATCCTTGAGGTATTCCTTGCACCATGTTGTGTGAGAGAGCCGTTTGTGGGCTGAACGTCGCACTACCATGGCGACATCCACTTCTGTGGTGGTCGGCGTCAACATCGCCAATTCAAAGGCAACAACTTCTTCAACTGGAGCAACAAGATGAAGATGGTACTGATGGAGAAGGGTCTTTGGATCCAGGTGGATGAGAAGGAGAAGGAACCAGAAGAAATCTCCCTCTCCTCTGTCGAGGCCCATACCTATTGGGAGAAGCGTGACCGCGCCCTCGCAACCGTCTACCTCCATCTCACCGAACGGCAGCAACTCCTCGTCCCTGGCATCCTCACACCAAAGGAGGTTTAGAAAAAGCTTGATTCCAATTATGCCTCCATGTCAATCCTCATGAACAGGCAGCTGTGTCGTCGCTTTCACACTGTGAAGATGGATGAGTCCGGATCCATGATTGACTACATCAACATGGTGAAGTCTCTCTCTGACCAGCTTGGTGCGATTGAGGACCCTTTCAAGGAGCGTGTGCTCATGCTAACCATCTTTTCTGGTATTCCTAGCAGCTACACTCCTCTCATTGTTTCCCTAGACCAGCGTGGCAACAAGCTCTCCGTCAATGATGTGGAGGAGAGCCTGCTGTTTGAGGAGGAGCGGCGCAAGGGAGAAGAGGGCCGAAGCAAACTGGACGTCTCTCTCATCACCAACACTGGTCATGGGGGTGATGCTGCACCAACCAGGGGCAAGGGCAGAGGAGGGAAGAAGAAAGGGGAACTGCCACTACTGCAAGATGCCGGGATATTGGGCGCGCGAATGCCGGAAGAAGAAGGCGGACCTTGCGGCTGGAGTGGGAGCAGGCAAACAGTCCGACGCTTCCACGAACGCTGCAGATCGGGAGAGTGGATTTGTGACAACCATCCGGGTCCTGCACGTCTCCGACAACACCGCCCCGTTCTGGATCATCGACTCGGGAGCCACATGGCACATGACGTGTCACCGGGAGTGGTTCGTTGTCTACACTGTCATTGAGCCTCGTCGGGTGTACATGGGGGACAACCATGTGCAAATGGCGGTTGGGGAGGGTGAGATTGTGTTTGGTGATTCCATTGAGGGTAAGCACGTGCAACGTCGTGTGAAGGGGGTGCTCCATGTTCCGGGGCTAGCAGCTAACTTCCTCTCTTTCTCATTTCTCATCTCCGAAGGCATGCAGGTTTGCTTTGAGAATGGTGGCTGCACCATCTCTGCCCATGCAGGCCGTGTGCTTGCAAAAGCAAACAAGGAGGATGGTCTTTACCGCCTCTACGTGGCGTCGGAGAAGGAAGCTGACTCAGCGTTGGCGGCGAGAGAGAGAAAACACAAAATTGGCCTGTGGCACCGCGGGCTTGGTCACCTCGTCTTTGGCGCCATCATTTCCATGCAGTAGATGGCCCGTGGCCTGGATATTTAGGGGGTGAAGCAGCCTGGTGCATCGGCTTGTGAGAGCTGCATTGAAGAGAAGCAAGCCCGCGCTTCTTTCATGGGGGAAGGGATGGGGGCGGCTGAGCTTCTCTCACTTGTTCACTTTGATTTGTGCGGTCCCATGCCATCACAGTCTGTGTCCGGCAAGTTGTACTTTGTCACGTTCATTGATGACAAGTCAAGGAAGACGTTGGTATCCTTACTGGCTGGCAAGGACGAGTGCTTTGATGCTTTCAAGGTGTGGATTGCTGCTGCACAGAATGAGAGTGGCAGGTGGTTGAAGGTGCTTTGCACCAACGGTGGAGGAGAAAACCTCTCCAACAACTTCCGCACCTTCCTCAAGCGTCGCGGGATCAAGCACGAGGCCACCCCACCTGGAATACCGTAGCTGAACGGTGTGGTTGAACGCGCGAACCGCACGCTCATGGAGCTTGTTTGGAGCATTCTCAAAGACGCAGAGCTCCCGCCAACCTTTTGGGCGGAAGCGGTCAACACTTCCGTGTACCTGAAAAACCGAAGTCCCATGCACGGCATGCCACTGATGACACCGGAGGAGGCATGGAAAGGACGCAAGCAAACAGTGACGCACCTGAAAGTCTTCGGGTGTGGCGCAATTGTGCACGTGCCTGTTGGCAACCGCAACAAGCTGGATGCAAAGTCGGTGAAGGCGGCCTTCTTCGGCTGCGACATCATGGGATACCGCCTCTACAACCTCGCTGCTTGTAAGATCATCCGCAGCCGCGATGTCGTCTTTCAAGGGGACGTGAAGGGCTGGACTTGGATCCCTATGACTGCTGTTCCACTTGCTCCCGCACTTGTACCTGAAGTGGGAGAAGTTCCGGTAGCAGAAGAGGACGGTGCGGAAGATCGCGGTGACAGCGGTAACGACAAGGAGGTGGAGGGAGCTGAGAAGGAGAAGAAGCCAGCAGTCGAATCTGATGAGGAGGAGCAGCAAAGCAACGTACACCAGCTTCCACGACGGTCCGTACGCATCAACAAAGGTGCAAAGGACAGTGGGGAGCCGCTGAGGTGATCCGAACGCCCGGCAAGCAAACAGAGGCCGTTGGAGGAGCTGGTCAACCTGTGCACCGTTCCACCACCAACGGAGTCGTCTGACCTCAAGCTTCTCTTCCTCACAGTCACCGATGACCCAGCCAGATTCGCTGAAGCCATGCGCAGCGCCGAGGCGGCAGATTGGCATGCCGTAGCAGATGAGGAGTATGGTGCGCTCATGAAGAACGGCACCTGGACTCTGGAGGAGGCTCCACGCGGTAGCCGGGTGATCGGATGCCGGTGGATCTTCAGGCACAAGCGTGGTGCAGATGGTAAGGTTCTCAGGTACAAAGCACGGCTAGTTTCAAAGGGGTATGCTCAGACTGAGGGTGTGGATTACAATGAGACATTTGCACCTGTCACAAAGTTCCCATCCATTCGAGCGATCCTTGCTCTTGCTGCTGCTATGGACTGGGAGGTGCACCAAATGGATGTTACGTGTGCATTTCTGAATGGTAACCTTGAGGAGGATGTGTACATGGAGCAGCCGGAGGGGTATGTTGTGGAAGGGAAGGAGGGTTTGGTGTGCAAGCTTGTGAAGGCCCTCTATGGCCTGAAGCAAGTCCCGAGAGCATGGTACCACAAGATGGATGAGCAGCTGGCTGACCTTGGCTTTGTGTGCAGTGAAGCTGACCATACAGTCTATGGGCGCACTCAAGAGGCAAGCCAGGTCATCAACTTGCTCTATTTTGATGATCTGCTCATTGCATCTGACTCCAAGTCTCTTTTCGACGATGTGAAGCAGTCCCTTGCTGCCAGGTTCAACATGAAAGACATGGGAGAGCTCAGCTACTACCTTGGCCTTCAGGTCAAGCGCGACCGGAAGCAGCAGACTTTGGGTAGAGCACGCACGTGAGCGACATCGTCAAGCGCTTCAACATTGCAGGAGCACGTAAAGCAACAACACCACTGGAAGTGAGAGCGAAGCTGAGCATGACGCAGACTCCTCGCGGCATGCAAGAGAGCAGCCGCATGGAAGCAGTGCCGTACCAAGCAGCAGTTGGAAGCCTCATGTATGCAGCAGTCGACACGTGCCTCGACATCAGCCAAGCAGTGGGAGTGTTAAGCAAGTTTTGCGCGAATCCGGGCGTGCCGCATTGGGAGGCGGTCAAGCGCGTGCTGCGCTACCTCAACAGCAGCAGCAGCCTTTGCCTCACCTTCAACGGCAACAACAGCCCCATCCTCATCTGCTACAGTGACGCATATTGAGGAGGTGACCTGGACACAATGAGGTCAACCAGTGGGTTTGTGTTTGTGCTCGGGGGAGGTGCAATCAGTTGGAGGAGCAAGAAGCAAGAGTGTGTCGCCCTCTCCTCCACCGAAGC
Source organism: Penium margaritaceum (assembly GCA_023375785.1). NCBI lineage: Eukaryota > Viridiplantae > Streptophyta > Zygnematophyceae > Desmidiales > Peniaceae > Penium > Penium margaritaceum. The sequence continues at coordinate 13,068 of SZWC01008169.1, forward strand.
AGAGTACATCACCCTAAGTGAAGGAGCAAAGGAAGCCGTGTGGCTGCGTGAGCTGCTAGCAAGCCTTAGACAGCAGCAGACCACAGCCACCACCATCTACTGTGACAACATGAGCGCCATTGCTCTAAAGAAGAATGCTGAATTTCACGCCCGCACCAAGCACATCGACCTGCGGTACCACTTCATCCGCGAGCTCGTGGCAAAGCAGGTGGTGCAGATCAAGTTCTGCCCTTCAAGCATGATGCTGGAAGACTTTTTGACCAAGCCTCTGGCAGCGCACCGCTTTCAGCAGCTGAGGGGACAGTGCGGACTTATGTGATTTTTATTCTCGCAAAGTGGGAGAATGATGGATATGAGAGTGCCAGAAAGTGACAAAAACAGGTTGCTCAAGAAAAATCATCTGGAATAATAGTTGCTTAGAGGGTGTTTCAAAAGTTCCAAAGCACCTTACGAAATGCAATTCGGAGTCCGTTTGAGTGAGATATGGATTGCCAAAGTTTGGAGATCATGGGTCGGGTTCAAGTGACGACCTGAGCACTTTGAGCTCAAAAGGCGGCAGGATTATTGGCCAAGAGGGCTGAGAGCGGACTTCAAGGAGAAAAGGTGGCTGGAGAACCTCCAAGATACTTCAAGGAAGGTGCAGACCATGATTGTTGGTCGTCCAAGTGGTGTGAGACATAATTCTCTTGTGTGACAAGGTGACTATCGCTCATCCCGCTAGGCTAGGAGAGTGTGCTAGAGGGTAGACTTTGACAGAGTGTGTCTCAGTGCTCCCCAGGCCAAATGAGGCATATAAGGACTTGTTAGAAAGCTGTGACTATGTACTTTCTCACTGAAGAGTCTATTTAGACATTCGCGTTCTCTGCAAACCTACATTTGCTTCCGTAATTTCTGTCTGTGCAACCTGCAACTCCCTCTCACAAACAGTTGGTCCTGCCTAGGCGGCTCTTAGTGAGCCTGATCATCTCCCTGAGGGCTGCCCCAGTTTTCATCAGACTGGACACTAGATTGACTGGAAACTAGATTGACTGGAAACTAGATTGACTGGACACTAGATTGACTGGACAATACATTGACTAGACACTAGATTCACTGGACACTAGATTGACTGGACACTAGATTGACTCGACACTAGATTGACTGGACACTAGATTGACTGGAAACTAGATTGACTTGACACTAGATTGACTGGACAATACATTGACTGGACACTAGATTCACTGGACACTAGATTGACTGGAAACTAGATTTACTGGACACTAGAGGGACTGGGAGAGGCAATTAGGGGGTCCTTGATGCAGAGAAAATTGGAAACAGAGGACAAAACAGTGGGCTGTGGAACAACACATGGACAAATTCGCTGCTGTGGAGACCCCCTTCCTCACATGTGGTAGTGATTTCTATGCTTCAGTAGAGAAGGGAAATCTACATCTCCATTTCAGTGGTTCAGGTAGATTCACGAGGCTTCACCATGAAAACTTGCAACTATGAAAACAAAGAAGCACTGATAACATCCATGTACGCCAGCTTCCAGCTTTTATGAGCAAACAGAGTGAGGAGGGTGAGTTGATTACTTCCTGAATAGCACAGATGTGACATCAAAGTGGACCCCAGGGATGTGGAAGAAGCCCTTCGTGGTCACGCATGCCTTGAATCAATCAACTGACCCACCCGACCAGCTTATGAAAGTTTACCCGCCGCACACAGACAGCCTTACTGATAAGAAGCATTTCTACGTGCTCAATGACATCGTGTTCACGGAGTAATGTTATCTCTTCCTCCTCTTTTTTTTTTTCATAAGAATGATCCAGCAGAAAAAGATGATACTGCTGGAAAAAGATGCCGTGGACCTCCTCAGCAATGAGAGATTAGTCAATTGCTTTGCCAGGATGCATGACACAAATCACAAGGCCAAGGTCGCTGAGACCAGTGAGAATGTTGGAAGGTGAAACAGAAGCTGTCCCAGAGCAGACCTGGTAATATTTTGGCACTGAGAAGGAAGAACATCAGGAGCCACCTCACTGGATTTCGAGAGCAAGGACTGTAGTCTCCCCTCCACAGACATGAGGACATGGGCCAGAAAGCTGACAGGTCCAGAAAACCAGTATAGGTGCACATGACTGTAATTAACTGCAAACTTGACCGTGTAGGCAATTGTGCTCATGGCTGCACAGGCAACTGAGCAGGTAACACTGTAGGCAACTGGGAATGAAAAGTTTCTGGTAGCTGCATAGATGACTCAGCTAATGAATGTGTTGATGACTGTGCAAGCGACTTCACAGGTGACCACACATGAAAAAGAAGAGTGACCTAGGAGAAAATGAGAGAGGGCCGCAGGGGAGAGCTCAACAGAAGGTTCAGGGGACTAGAGAGAAAGTTCAAGGGGGAACTAGAGGAATAAGGCTGAACAAAAGTGCCCCAATCCTCCGGATGACACTTGTGGAGAGCCTTTCCTAAGCTGAAAGAGAAGAAAGGGAAAGATGGTAAAACACCTTATTGAAGAGCAGAGCGTCACAGCATTTGACAACACAATAGCAGGATGGTTTCCAAACCTAAGAGTCCTTGGAAATAGTCAGAATCCCATAGAAGACAAATGGTTGGCAAGTCAAAAACCCAATTTTCAATATACTCTAGAAGTACGATCACCTTTCAAGAACACACTAGAATTTCAGGGAACACTTCCAAGCTCAAATAACCTCTTACTGAGTTGTGCTTACCTCTTTTTCTCTCTCTCTTCACCCCCCTCCCTCTCTCTTTACCTCTCTCTCTCCCTCTCTAGATCTCTTGCTCTCTCTCTCTCTCTCTCTCTCTCTCTCTCTCTCTCTCTCTCTCTCTCTCCCTCCCTCCCTCTCCCTCTCCCTCCCACTCCGTCTCTCTCTCTCTCTCTCTCTCTCTCTCTCTCTT
>SZWC01008169.1:18373-50529 GCA_023375785.1 Penium margaritaceum
TGCTGTTGCTGCTGGATTGGATGCTGGTGCTGATGTTCCTTGCTTCCCTGCTCCCTTATCTCCTTGCCCACCTGGTACAGCTCCAGCTGCTCCTTCCCCACCTGCTTCTTCCCCACTGCCTCCTCCTCCTTCCTCCCCACCTGCTCCATCTGGCTCAAATGCCCCTCTCTCCCCACGTGCTGCCCCTTCTCCACCTGCTGTCCCTTCTCCACCTGCTGTCCCTTCTCCAGCTGTTGCCCCTTCTCCAGCTGATGCCCCTTCTCCACCTGCTGCCCCTTCTCCACCTGCTGCCCCTTCTCCACCTGCTGCCCCTTCACCACCCGCTCCACGAGCTGCGGCACTGCTGCTTGAGGCCTTCACCTGCGCACGAACACGTACTGGACGAGCGTGAGGCATTCCAGGTGTGCTGCTCATGACTCGAACATACGCCATGACTTCAACCACATCATCATCTCTCAATGCCTCCTCTACTTCCTCCTCCTCCTCGTCCTCCCCCTCGTCATCACTCTCCATGTCATCCTCGGGCTCACTCAACACTCCCTCCTCCTCAACAACCTCTCCATCATCCTCGCTGGCCTCTGCGTCAGCTTCTGCTTCTGCTTCCGTGGCTACAGTGATGTTCTTTGCCGCCTTGCGTCCATTCCGGCCGTAGTGCTTGCGTAGACGGACGTTGCACCGAACGACGAGCTCGAGTGTCGACACCTTGAGCCGGTTCCTCTTGGAAGTGTGGATCAAGTCGTGAGTGGAAAATACAAGCTCACACTCAGATGAAGAACATGGCTGCGACAGCAGCTTCAATTCCAGATCGCGAAGCACGGGCAGGTTGCAGATGTAGTTGACATGACACTCTGCAACAGACATTGTGCCACATTGCACTTTTGCTACTGCAGCCACAGCCTTGGCATTCGTGCGAGGTGTCACCATGGGATCATGGACAACCATGGTCTGAGCCAGCTGGAATGCACCGATCTCCTTCATCATGGTGTCGTGTTTCTCTTCTGGAACCAGTGCCTCCATCACTGCCTGCCATGCCTGCAGAGTAGTGGCGTCACTGGACAGATCATTTCCAAAGTACTGAGGATGCAGATGCCGGGCAGCAGCATACAAAGGACAGCTCATATCCTTGGACCAGCGGTGCTCCAATCTGCCCAGAACATAGTTGACATGAGACTCTGCAACCTTCCGTCCCTTCTTGCCCTTCTTCTCAGCCAGCGCTTTCACTTGCTCCGCACAATCCAACAAGCCCTCGTATATCTCACCAGCCCCCCCACCCGGGGAATCAGCCACACGCAGCACCCGCACCAAGGGCAGAAGCAACTCCTTCAACTGACGGACCTGGAGCCAGAAGACCTTGCGTCGTACGATCCATCTCACCTCCCTCATCCGACTTCTGAAGCCGGCATCCCGCTGTGAACCAATCTGCTTCCATACTTCCAGCTGCACAAACTCCTCCAGCTCCTCCCGTAGCTCCAGCAACCGCTCCACTATGTCAAACACGGAGGCAAAGCGGGTGTCGCACCTGTTCTTGAGCACCTTGCCCCCTGTTTTGTCCTTCAGCCATGTACGAGGCATGGCATTGTTTCTGAAGAAGGCAATGACTTTCTCACACCGTCCAATGATCCCTGCACCCCATGCAGTCTTCCCAAAATCCTTCATGATCAGGTCAATGTTGTATGCACAACAACCCTGGAAAAACAACTTCGGGTACTTCACCCGCAGCTGGTCGAATGCCTTCTTGTTCACTGAAGAATTGTCACATATCACCGAGACAACCTTCTCCTCATCCACTGCTTCGATTGCTGCCTCTATCATGGAGGCAGTGTGGTCTGCATCCCTAGTCAGACCGCTGGCATCACGCGAGAACAGGTGGACCGAGCCCATTGCATTGACTGCCATTGCATTGTAAATTGGCCTGATCTGCCTATCGGACCACTCGTTAACTGCTAGACTGGTGCCATACATTGTCCATCCCTGCTTCAAAGGCGCGTCTAGCTCAGCAAGCTGTGCATCCAGTTTCGGGAGCAAGTCATCCACCACTGTGCCTCTGGCTGGCAACCTAAAGCTCGATGTTGTCTTCTTCCCTGACTTGATGACATCCATGAGTGCTGGCTCCCGACAGAAGGAGATGGGTAAAGCAGCAATGCACATGAGTTTCACGATGTCCAGCTGGCAGTTCACGTTGTTCGTCCTGTCAGAGTGCTCAACCATGGTGGATTGTCGAAAAGAGGCGGCCTTGTTGATGTCAAAGAGAGGTATCTCACCCTCAAGTCTTGTTGTGGCTGCCTGCCTGCTTGGACCTGCCGCGTCCCCACCATCGTCATCACTGGAGTCGTGCTGCAGCGTCAATCCCCCGTCTGCTGCTTGGACTGCTTTCTCCTCGGCCTCCCACAACTTGAGCCACGGCACCGGTTTGTCCTTCGTCCCCCATTCGGTGCCCTCTCCCTTGTACAGCTTCACGCTGTATGGCTGCCATCCTGCCGTCGGCGGTGGAAATCGCTCCATGCCCAACGCGTCCCTGCATGTTGGCAGGGGATGGGGACACTTCCCCACATTCGGGTTGTTGCAGTCGAAGTGGCCGCGGATGCGGTCACACGTCCCGCTCACCCTCTTCGCGCACGAGCCACAGACAAATCCTGCCTTTTTGCTGCTCGTTGGCTTGGGCTCGCAGTGCTTGCACAGTTTTTTGGTGAGGAAATCACCGGTGAGGACCCATTTCTTCGGCGGATTCCACTTATGGGCATCGAATTGTGCCGATACAGCGGATACACCAGCTACCGTGGGACTGGAACCTGCGGTGGATGCTCGGTTTGAGCAGGTGTTGGAATTGGGCTGAGAAGACGCCATGGTGGGAGGAACGCACCGCCGCACCGGCTTCAAGCGCCGGTGTGCCGAAGTGTTGGGTTCAGCACGGAACAGGGGGGAGGTTTGTTACTTCCATCGGTGCAAGTCTTGCACCGATGGCGGTGCAAGTCTTGCTTGTGTCGGACGCAGAGATGTGTGGCTCAACCGTGTGAAATGTCGCTAGATGGCGTCGAGGCTCGACGCCATTGAGTGACGCGTTGCTCGATGGTGTCGATCGATATTTCATTCACACCTGGTACATCCTCCATACATTCGATCATTCAACCCAGGCCATACGATTGGTTTGAACGACTAAACACTCAAATGACTATACTTGACACAATGTCACGATGTTCCAGAAATATTCATGTACAACATATTTCGTCAACTTTTTACAGTCGGACGTGTTCCATATGTATCGACCAAACCTGTGAAATTATGTGTCATTCTCCATACATAAGGTACTTGAATAAATTATCGAAACCATTTTTTCCACAACAACATATCGGCTCATGCAGATATTCTCACGTCCGAGGTTCAGCATGTGATTGGCCATTGCCATGGCGGCTCAGGATGAGGGCAAGCTGTGCCACAGAATGAAGCCTGTCCAAGTGCAACGTGTGATGTGTGGACATCATTGGTTGAATAACGGTGGTACATGCCAGCTGTCATGAAGTGTGCCATGTAATGTGCTTTCGGCAGGATGCGTGCATGGAAAACAGAGTGTCGCTCTGGGAACTGAACGTGCAATTTTCTCGGTGCGAGACTTATCCTCGGTGGGTACTTGGGCTTGTGGGAAAAAACAGTCTTGCATGGTCCCGGGTGCCCCCTGGCCTTCTACACCACATCGATGTTGCCTCGATGCCTCTTGCGGTGCCGATGTCGTTGTAGTCGGCCTACTACGAGCAACGAAGTCAACTCTGGGAGGCGTGTGCCGATGACTGCATACATGAGGCTCTTGACTGGTACTTTGTATGGTACCGCCTCCATGCGGTTGCTATGTTGCTTGCCATGAGGAGCCTGCATGATGCTCAGCTTTGCTCCCACTTCCAGCGGTGTCGCAACCTTCCATGCACCTCCCATGTTGAAGCGCTTGAGGACATCGTTCATGTATGTTCTCAGCGACAGCTCCAAGGTGTGCTGCTGCCTGTCACGCTTCACCTGGAGACCCAGGTAGTAGCTCAGCTCTTCCATGTCCTTCATGTCAAGCCTTGCTGCAAGGGACTGCTTCCATTTTTTTAGGAGAGACTTTGAGTCAGAGGCAATAAGCAAGTCATCAACATAGAGCAGGATGATGACTTGGACTTTGTCCTGTGTGCACGTGTAGACGGCATAATCTCCCTCACTGTGCACAATACCAAGGCTAGCCAGCTGTTCATCAATCTTGTGGCACCATGCACACGGCGCTTGCTTCAGGCTGTGGAGTGCCTTCACAAGCTTACACACGTGATCCTCCTGCACTTCCACCACATACCCTTTCGGCTGCTCCATGTACACATCCTCCTCAAGATCACCATTCAGAAATGCACACCTCACATCCATTTGGTGCACCTCCCAGTTCATGGCAGCGACAAGAGCAAGGATTGCAGAAATGGAGGGAAACTTTAAGATGGGTGCAAACGTCTCGTTGTAATCCACACCCTTAGTTTTCACATACCCCTTTGCAACCAGCCGTGCTTTGTACCTGAGCACCTTACCATCAGCACCGCGCTTGCACCGGAAGATCCACCTGCAGCTGATCACCCGGCTGCCACGTGAAGATTTCTCAAGAGTCCAGGTCTCGTTCTTCATGAGTTCCTTGTACTCCCCGTCTGCTGCAACACGTCAATCTGCTGCATCATCACTGCTCATGGCTTCACTGAATTTTGTTGGTTCATTGGCGACGATGAGGAAGAGGAGCTCAAGGTAAGAAGACTCCTTCAAAGATGAAAAAATCCACAGGTTTAGCAGCTCCTCCAGCGGCTTCTGTTTTCTTGCAAGGCACTCCGATTGCCACAGCGGCTCCACAGGACCATCTGCACCATGGTTGAGGCGTGCAGACCTCTGTGGCAGCTGTTGCTGCTTGCTCGGCTGCTCGTCCTTCTCTGCGTTTGTTGCCGGCTGCTTTGCCTCCTCAGCTCCTTCTGCTGCCTTGTCACCACTACCTTTGTCACGCTCCTCTTCAGCTGCAGGATCTTCATCTCCCACTGGCTCAAGAGCCGGTGCAACCGTGACTGCTTCCGAAGGGCTCCATGTCCAGCCCTTCACGTCCTCCTTGAATACCACATCATGGCTGCGGGCAATCTTGTGCTCAGTGAGGTTGTACAGCCGGTATCCCATGGTTTCATAGCCAAGGAAGGTAGCCTTCACACCCTTGGCATCCAGCTTGTTGCGGTTAGCGGCAGGCACATGGACAAATGCGCTGCACCCAAACACTTTTATGTGCGTGACAGTAGGCTTGCGTCACTTCCACACCTCCTCCAGCGTCATCAGCAGCACAGCACATGTCCGGCTCCAGTCGTTTTCAGGTACACGGCGATGTTGACCACCTCCGCCTAGAATTTTGGTGGGAGCTTGGCATCCTCGAGCATGCTGCGGTCATGGTCCATGAGCATGCGGTTGGCATGTTTAGCCACACCATTCAGGTGCGGTGTTGTGGATAAGTTCACCTCTTGTCGGATCCCGCGGTTCTTGAGTAAGTCGTGAATGTCATTGAAGAGGCACTCGCCTCCGCCATCGCTGCAAAGCACCTTCAGACTCCTGCCACTCTCATTCTGTGCAGCAGCCAACCATGCCTCGAATCCGTCAAAACACTCATCCTCCCTGGCCAAAAATAACACCCATGTCTTCAGCGACTTGTCATCAATAAACGTGAGAAAGTACAACTTGCCGGACAAGGACTGTGATGGCATGGGACCATACACGTCAGAGTACACAAGAGAGATCATCTCAGCTGCCGCATTCCCCTCCTTACAGAATGGAGAGCCGGCTTGCTTCCCTTTGATGCAGCTCTCGCAGGCCGACGCACTGGACTGCTTCATTGGAATCGCTTGGATTGTGAAGCAGGTCTGCTGTGATTTGCTTGGTCAAGCCATGGTCCCCTGGTAGTGGGGTGCTGGTTGGATGCGGTTGGTGCAGACCAAACTTCTCTGCCATGCAATTAATGTAGGTGTTCTGAGAGAGAGTGATCTCTGAGGGGTTCTTTCTGTGTTGGATTTAGATGCCGAGATAAAAACCCATTAGCCCCATGTCTCTCATTTTGAAGGTGGCAGACAGCGCCTGATTGAAGGTGTCAATTGTGGGCAGGGATCGACCACAAAGAATCAGGTCGTCCACATAGAGAATCACCCCGAGGTTGTTGATGCCATGCTTTTAGTAGAAAGAATGGTCAGAATGAAGTTGCCTCAGACCTTGACTGAGGAAAATGTCATGGATCCGCTTGTTGCACTGTTGAGGCGCATGTTTCAAGCCGTAGAGGGCTTTCAGCAGCTGACAAACCTTGTTCTCCCCACCCGGCTGAACGAAGCCCTCAGGCTGGGTCATGTGGAATTCTTCCAGTTTGCCATTCAAAAAGGCAGGTTTAACTTCCATTTTGTGCAGAAACCACCATTCTTGGGCAGAATGAGCCAAAACCACACGGATGGAGAAGTACTTTGCGACTGGAGCAAACGTATTGTTGTAGTTCATGCCCTGTACTTGACTGTAGCCATGGGCAAAGAGGCAGGCTTTGTACCAGTCAGGCGCACCATGATCATCCAATTTAGTCTTACAGAACCACTTGCATATGACCACTGGGACAACACGGGGTGGATTCACAAGTTCTCAAGTCTTCTGCTTTTGGAGTTGCTCAAATTTGGTGACTGCCGCTGCATGCCAGGTAGCAGTTCCAGGTTGAGCAATGGCATCTTTGTAGCTGATGGCATCAACCATTGGGGTGACAAAGGGCATATCAGGAGAGGAGGAGGGAAGAGCTGCTGGTGCTGCTGCAGATGGAAGTGAGGAGGCAGAAGAGTCTGCTTCTGGGACAGAGACAGGGAGAGCAGATGAAGAGGGAGACGTCCGGGAGGAACCATAATCACAGAAGATGGCCGCCAAGGCCTTGAGGTTTGCCACACGAAAGGAGCAAAGCGGCGGAGCTGATGGGTCCCAGTTCCTGGGATAGGTAGATCCATACTGACTATAGGCTGGTGGAGGTGGTGGCGGTAGTGGCGGTGGAGGTGCATCCTGGTTTTCATGTTGATGTTCAGCAGGGAATATTGGTGAGATGACACCTGCATGGTCATCAGACCCATTGTCCGAAATGTGTTGTGGTGGCAGAGACGGTTGAGAGTCCAGAGGACTGGTATGGTGATCGGGTAGTCCTGATGGAGAAGCTGTTCTGTCGCGCAATGTTTTGTCAAATGTGGCACTGCGGCTGCAAAAAATGGCACGGGCAGTTGGATCCCATAGGCAATGTGCTTGACTGTTATCATCATAGCCCATGAGGACACCCTTCTTGGTGTGAGAGCCAAGCTTGCCTCTTGCATGGGGGGTGACCCATGCGTAGGCAGTACTCCCGAAGACCTTGAGGTGACCAATGTTGGGCTGGCGTCCATGCCATGCTTCATACGGCGTGATCTTATTTTTCAGCCACTTTCAGGGGAAGTGGTTGAGCAGGTATGCAGCTGTATTGACAGTTTCAGCCCAAAATCCTGTTGGCAGTCCGGCTTCATGTAGCACAGATGTTGCCTTCTCCAGTAAGGCCTGTTCATACGTTCGGCACAACCATTTTGCTGTGGAGTATGTGGAACTGTCTGCTGATGCTTAGTGCCATGATTGAAGTAGAAGGTGCTGAGAGTCTTGTTGACAAATTCTCTGCCGTTGTCAGACTACACTGCTTCCACATGATTTTCTGTCTCATTCTCAACTCTCTTGATCCAGGTGATAATATGGTCAGCAGCTTCAGACTTGTGTGAAAGAAGATGAACTCAGACATGATGTGTAAAATCTTCAAGAAGCACCAGAAAGAAGTGCTTCCCTGATATGGATACATCCTGGATGCAGCACAGATCCATGTAAACCAGATGAAGTTTGTCTGGTGTTTGAACATCAGAGTGGGATGGAAACGGTTCTTGACTTTGCCGTCCTGCAAGGCAGCCTTCACAGCAGGTAGAGACTGGTTTGATAAGATTGTGTGGCAGGGACTCCACAAAAGCTGTCTTGAACATGGCAGCCAAGGTGCAGAAGCCGACATGGCCAAGACGCTGATGCCATAACATGGTGAGAGCTTCAGATCCAGACGATGGATGTGCCCTTGGTCGACATGCTACCAAGGTGATTTCTGTAGTTCCTTCATCAGCTTCCATGTCTAGGGTTAGAAGGATGTTCAGATTACCTTCACGTTTTGCTTCATCCACAATTTTGCCCCCTTTTTCAAACATATGGCAGATCTTTCTAGCATCAAAGACAACCTTGCGACCCTTGTCATTAAGTCTTGTCACAGAAAGCAAGTTGGCTTTGAGTTTTGGTACAAAGAAGACATCAGAAAAGGTGCAGGCTGAAATCTTGCCTTAAAATGATATTGATACTCGTACTGTGCCCATCCCCATGGCTGAAATAATTTTTCTATCACCAAGCCGGACAGGTTTTGGTGTCTTGAATTACTTGAAGCCCACAAAGCAGGTTCTGTTGCAAGTCATGTGCCAAGTGCTGCCTAAGTCAAGAATCCAGGCCAGTATTCCAGCGGCCAGTAGAAAGGCACTGTTGATGGAGCATAGTGCAAGTTCTTCTGTGATAAAATTTCCAGCTTCTGAAGTTTGTTGTTGATATTCATCAGTAGATAATCTGGTGGGTATGTTTTCAACTGCTGAGATGAATTTCATAGAGGTATTTCCTGATCCACGGGTTTGCTTTCCAACTTTCTCGATTTGATGCATCAGCTGATACCAGCTCTGTGCCATCTGGGTCATTTTCTGTCTGAAGATTCTCAAGAGTGTATTGTAATCTGGTGGAGAGTCTGGTTCTGGACCAGTTGTCAACAGTGCATGTTGAGGTGGAGGATATCTTGGCTTTCTTGGGTTGTCACAATATGTGTTGAGATGTCTGGAGTTCTTGGCAGTTCCAACATCTCAAATGCTCAAATCCTTTGCTTCAAGGAGCACCATGTGGGATTGTGCCTCCATGAGTGAGTAGCAGCTGTGGTAGTTGAGAAGAAAAATGGGTGTTTGAAATTCCACCTTGACCATGGCCTTGAAACTTGGGCCGTTGATTTAAATGCTGCTTCAACTCCTTCAGGGCTTCTGAGGTACTTTTCTTCAGCTCTGTAGGGGAATTCACAGGCGCTTTCAAGAGTCGGTTCCTATGATCCAACAGCTGGTGCCTGCCCCACTGGTGCTGCAGCTGCCACTGCTCCTGCTCCAGCTGTTGCTGGTAGTGGTTTGGCAGCTTCAAGCGTCTGGAGTCTGCTGTCCAATTTGGCTCCTTGTTCCTGGAAATCCAGAAATCATTCAACCATATAGTTGAATCTGGTTGGAAGACTGGTGAAGAGCCACAAAATCACCAATTTCTCAGATATGGCGTGTCCCATAGATGTGATGTACTCAACCAGCCGCTTTTGCTGCGTGAAGTGATCTTCCAGTCAAGCACTGTCACCCATCTTTAGCTCACAACTATGGATGAATAAATTGTTGGATTCAGAGTCGCAGATTTTGTGGTACCATTGTTGTAGGGCCACCCATGGAGTCCAAAGATGAGAAGTGGCATTGTTGTCTTTGATAAGAAACTTGAGCCTGTCAGAAATTTTCATTAACAAAATGGCAAATGCCTGATCACATTGCATCTTCCATTGTGCATTTTCTTCAGCTGTGGAATTGGGATCCAGTGTCTTTTCTGATGGATCAGAGAAAACTATCCATAAACCCTTAGACAGGAACACCATCTTCACATTGAATGTGAAATCATTGTACTCGGTACTGTCAAATGGCTGTACTTTCAAATGGTCATCCAGTCCGCCACTGCTGAAACTTGCCATGATGCCCTGTCATGTCTTCAAGGTTAGAGGAACAGCGCAACCAGTGTGCCAGAGATTTTGTGACACACCTGCTCTGATACGAAGTTTTGAAAAATATGGATCATTTTCATCTCACAGTTTTCCCACAAGACAGCGCATGCCAATTGCACAACCATCTGGATCAACACAGGCTCACCAAGCCAGATCCACAACACACTACGATATGAGAGTGAAAGGGAGGATCCTTGACTTAAGACACTTGACCTCCTGGGTACATGAGTAGCTAGAATATCTCTGTAAGCATTTAAAAAAGAACGAAAAAAAAGAAGAGGGCAAACTTGTCCGCGACGACGACCTGACCAGTCGCCATGACTGGCTACGAAAACAGTGGCAGGTATGTATGACAAGAGCCAGATGCAAAAGCTAGTTTTCCAAATACGTGATGGTCAGCGATGACCGATAGATTGATCTGGCCGGGCAATCTGACCTAAGCCATACTCCGGTGTAACATAAGAGCCTCCAGCTGTAGGCAGCGATGACGGCGCGATTACAACGGGCGCACTGTTTCTGAAACTGTTCAAATATGCTTTATTCTCTTGTCGAGTTGTCATCAGCTCATTAGCATCGACCATGGTATAGAGAAGAGGACCTCCGATCAAACTAGAGGGGATATAAGATGGTCAAAGCCATCCGCTAAAAATTTTGGGACTCTAAAAAGGTGAGACGGCCAATCGAGCCTGGGCGTGAAAATGACCGCCCAACCATTCAGGTCGGCGTACGGTGCCAACCACTGCTACCTGGGCGGAGCTTCCGGTAGGCTAGGAAACCAGGTAGCTTTAAATACTCTTCCTCAAGACGGACCTGACGCATGTGCTACAGACAAGGCCCAAACCAGGACTATCTGGTCAATTTATCCAAAAGAAGAACTTAAAGGGTCCTGTCGCTGTCCACTCTCGCACTACCAGAGCGTGCACAGCAACATTCCCACCCACTGTTCCGCTAAGTGTGCCTCCTGCTTCTCGGTACTCAGGTACTGTTCCGTCTTGCTCCATCACGAGCTCGGTTGAACCCCCATATTCCCTGTAATTCACCTCTATTTATCTGTTTGTCATAGTCCATTGAACTGCCAATACCTGGAGGTCGTCAGCTGTGGATGTTGCTTGATAATCAATCAGCTGATTGACTATGAAAACTTGTCTGCCATCGTGTCTGGCTCCCAATGTCTTCTCTTCTATCAGCCCTCGTTAATACTCCACGTCAGCATGTGCCTGTCCAGCTCGTTTTGCTCGCCTCTTCACTCATTTGTGCAATGCCTTTCAGAATTTAGTATGTTGCTCACAGATGAACTATTGCAAACAGGTACAAGGCATGGGCTGAGGAGGCAAGGGACTACCCTCTCTGTCAGACCCCGAGTAGAGCAGAAGTGGTAGATGTATATAGGCTGCGGAGGGTCAGGGGAGAGTGTTGCCTCTCCCATGGCCCTCTGCGTTATGCCTCATTGGAGAATACCCCATTTTTGTCCATTTCCAACAGGAACATTGCCAAAAGCACCACACTCATGACCATCATGACCACTTCTTCTCCTGAGCTGCACCATGATATCAGGACTACTGGATCTAAGACCCACGAGGCCTGGCAGTTCCTCAAGTATGGCTTCAGCAAGAACACCTCCACCATCTGTGGTATCAAAATCATGTCCCTCTCTTCTGTGTCCTTCTCCGCCCACATCAACATGGGAAGCTACATTGGTGCCTGCAGTACCATCCCCCATGATCAAAGAAATGAATGCTAACCTTCCACTTGCATTTTTCTCTACCAGCATAATCTCCAGCCTCCCAGTTCAGTTTGACATCATCTGCAAGATACTCCTCCAACTGCATATGAATCAGTGGACCATCACCATCATCAGCCCCAGACTCATGGAAGCCAAACAAGACTACGTCCACAAGCAGGTCCGATAGATGAAAATATCTACAAAATACTTTGAGACCATGGCCGCTACAACTGACAACCGCATGATCAACCGCTTCCCTCCTTGCACCTACACCATTGGCAATGGCCCTCTGAAAGGTAAAAGTGCAGCCACGTGCCTCATTTCTATATTCATCTCTCTATTGGTGAATGGCTGGACTGGAACGGTGGAAATCCTACGTTGAACAGCCTGACTGGGATGAGAAGCGCCGCCAGTGCTACTACATCCGGTCTTCAGGTCCAAGCTGGCATCCATTTGCAGCTAACAACATGGAAGTAACACCTTTTTATGCTTCTCTTGCTGTTACTACTCCCAGTAATTCTGTCATTTCAGGCGTTTTTTAGCCTGTGACTGACTTTGGATCTGCGGAGTATGAACACCGTATCCCCTGATCCCTCTCTCCCTCTGCAGATTTGATTCACTGCACATTGCCCTCAGGCAGCCAGCACCTGCATACTCCACTACTTACCAGAGTCAATTCCTCCTTTTCCATGATTGATTCTCTCAGTATTACATTCTTCTCTCACTACGCACACTGATAGGAGCGGTTCTTGCAGTAAAGGCTGGATACGGAAGCAGACCCGACACTTTGACACAACATGTTGTCTCATTATCAGCAGCACCCCACATCCACCTATGCACTCTTTCCTCACTGATACAGTAAACAGAATGGAACACTCCTCACAATATCTCCTCCTCATAGCAAAATTCTGCCAAACCACCTACTGCAAGAATCTGATTGGTTCACAAAAATCCATCGCATTTACTTCCAGCATTCCAGCTATGGAATGCTTGTCAACGCCAAGCTATAACAGCTCACAATCTATGAACCTCCAAGTGCGGTCTTAGACAAAGTGCCAGATGGGATTTTTATTGCAATTCTCTCCCTCCTACTGCTTCACATGTATTCCACAACAGACAACCCTATGTTCACAAGACTATCGAGCACCGATGACCCACTGTGCACTGATGGCACCAGTCACTCCTCCTCCAAATGCACTCACTGCATCTTCCTAGGCCCTAATCCGTCAACCAGGATTCCTCTCCTCTTCTTGAAACCTGATCCTGAGGTGACCTCCTCCTCCAAAATCTCATGCAATGTACTGCAACAATTGTGATTCAAGCCTTGCACCCCTCTCCCAATCTGAGGGGTGTGCCAATTTCATCTTTGAAGAGATTCCACCAAGCACAAATGGTCTCGTGACCGGTCATTGTGTGAACCTTGCCAAAATTAGCCAACAGCTTCGTGCGGAGAAGTCAAGGCAACCGCACCTCCAGAGGTCTTTCTTGCCCATATCACTCCCCTATGAGTATTGCTAGAAAAGCCGCTTTCTAGTACCATGGCCTCACAGTGCTGCTTTCTCATCATGCCCGAGTTGCAACCATCCTTGCTTGTGTCCAATCACCGAAGCATACTAGGTTAGACTACCATTTTTACTACTTTTATCATTCTAGTTTAATTTATCCATTGGATTCCTCCTCAAGGCTTGCCTTTCTATGCCACCTCCAGTTCCATTATTCACATGTATTCTTAGCGTCCATGCTCTTGCACTATGCCAACCCTCGTATCCTCTGAAATTATTCTGACATCATCTATGCCCGCACCTTGGAGGTAGCTTCCTGCCTACACTCTGGTGCTGCATCCACATTCACAAGCGTCACCCTTTGCTTCTTCAGTGCTCACACTGCGGTGCCACAACAAGTTCCTTCTATTTCCTCCTCTGTGTCAGTTCTGCTTCCATCTCTGCATCTGTTCTGCTTCTGTTTGTGCTTCTGCCCCATCCAACCACTCATCCAACTGACCGTGTCCACCAGCAGAAGCACCTACAATATTATGACAGCTTGTTAGTTGATAAGCCTATGGAATAGTGGAAAGCAGTTGAGATCCCTACAAAAATTTTCAGGAAGCTGATACTATTTCTGATGGATACATTTTCTTGCACTTCTTACTGGTTAGGAAAGTGCAAAATGCATCACATTTTACATGCATGGAAGTATTATCCCTTAGTACACAGGTTCAAACTTCGCTGCTGGATACTCCTGTTTTTCCATTCACAGCCCACCATACATGAGCTCCTAGACGTTTACACCAATGTATCAAGGGAGCCTTTTGTGTCTGCGTAGACCAATGGTTTTCCAACCCACAAGTTCATGACAGATAAGACACTCTTTCAGAATGGTGAACATAAGCAGTGCGGACCCTATTTTGAAGTTTATTTCTTAAAAAAAAAGTTTTGGACAACACTACATTTTTATAAAGGTGTGCTTAGCGTATCTTATGAACCTCTTGACTTGTCACTCAGGTTTCTTTGGACCGCAAAAATCACGTTTGTCGAGCACCCAACACTCAGAATGGGCCCCAGTTTTTCTTTGACACTTGTATGTAAGCATGGAATTTACCCCACACTTGTCATGAATGTACCCTGCCAGTTCTAAACTAAAAAATCATCTCTTATTCCAGATGTTTCATTGCTCGAGACCCTTCCGTTAGGGGAGAATCTTTTTTCATCCAAATCTGATACAAAATCAACCATCCTCACACTTCTGTACAAATTATAAATCACCCCCTTGACTGTCACCACTACCACCAAAGAGTAACAAGGGATGACAAAAACTTGATTTCAATGCCGCAGCCCATGTGACATTGACTTGCTGACATCATGGTTTGCGGTGAAAAATATACAAAAAAATCTCAATAGAGGGGCTTTAATAGTCGTTTTTTGTTTTTCAAGACTTTCTGTGCGGGGTTCAAGACTCCCTCTGTGTTGAAGGAAACTTGCTGGGCCCCGCTATTGGATGGAACGGCAGGTGCCCGTGCAGAAATGAAAGCCCAAAGCCCTGAATGCATTGGGGTTGGGTTTGAGTAGGATTTGAATGGTAAAGAATGGGGGAGTAATTTCCGCAGAGAGGAAAAGTTTAGCAAAAAGGAGCTTTATTGCAATTGCATTCAAGAAATGAACCCTATATTCTTTCCTTTCATTTGTGTTGAAAATCCCGTAGGAGGATGTAAGGTTCAATGTTTTGCACACGAAGAGCCTGTGCAAATGAGTCAAAACCCTAAAGCCTAATCCAGGGTTTGCGACTTGAAAAAAAAGGAAGAAATGGTTCATTGCTCAATTGTGATACATGCAAGGGATCGATGTCTCATTTCCTTTTTTTCTCCTGTTTGGTCACACGTTTTGCAATTGAGCATGAAAACACGACAAAGAGGATGAATGGTCTTTGTAGCTTCTACCCTGCTGATGCGAGTAACATTATGCATTTTCATCGCTTATGAATATTTTCACCCTTACCTGAAAAAACTCATGGAACTCTTCCGTTCCTAAAAACCTTTGACACAAGTTGAGTACCATTTCCATCATTGCAATTATATTTTAGGAGATGTTCAGATTTCTCTCAAATGTGAACCTGCTAGAAGAAAGTGTCCAGATGCCGCAACACAAATACCTGGCCACATGTTCTCAACACACCTTAATCAAGAAAAAACATTCATCCCCATTGTACACCACCTCCAAGCATCAATGATCCTCTGAAAAATTCTGAGAGCCCCAAGACAAGCTAAATTCATGGCAGTGAGTTCCTATCTCAACCCCAAGTTTCTCTATCAAAGTCACGTTTTGTCTCCACCACATACCCATCTTCAGCAGGGTAACTCACTCCTCCTTCAGTTCATATCCTCAAACAAACACTATGAATGGTTCTAGAGGGAACCCTGCCTCTACTCCTATGTGACAGGTGTCAGAATCCCCTTGAAGGATGGCCTTGGTGGCAAGTGGCACACATTTTTTTATGGATGCGCAAGAAGAAAATGGATCTACTTGCTTCTTCACCCTGGGGAAGTGCATTGGAAGTACAGCCTGCTCTCCTCGCAGAACCTCCCCAAAAAAGGTCATTTTTTCCTCTCCCACCCAGCAATTGCACTTTTGAAACTTCCAAACATCCACCACAGATGGAAACATGCCTTTAAATATTTTCTCCCATGTAACCCACCCTTTTTTCCATCTCACCTACTACTTAAAGAAATCAAGGGAGATTATACCTTGCTTCATTGATTTGGAATCGAATAGAACAACCAACCCTTTGGCCTCTCCAAAGGAGAGCGATGGCTCCTTACCCAAAATATCACCACCCTTGCCAACTTATTTCCTCCTCCATCTTGGCCCTGGTCTGGTTCCCAGAAAACCCTCAGTAATTATTTTAAGTAATCACTACCAGTCTCTTGGATAAGTTTCCTCTTTGAAGGCCTTTCTCTCCCCTCAGATCACACTTAAAACCCCATACTTTTATATTCCGAACCTCATCAGTTTCCCAAATAAAATGGTATATTACTCCAAAGGCCCCACATGGACTTGGTGGTACCTATTTTGGTAGATCCCATCTCCCTAACCCTCAACCATCACCCTTGGGCATGGGCATCCGACCTAAAAGGGAAAAAAACCTCACCTGTTTTCTTTCTCGACCACCGACACAATGATCAGCCTGCCTGCACGGCTTGATTCCACATCATACTGCTTCTCCTAGCCTATCCCTTCTCTGAAAAAACTTGGCCATCATCTTTAAGCCCAGTATAACGTTTCCCCATCTCACAAAAACAACTTGAAAATGAAAAATGTCCATCTTTGTACTTTGATTACAAATCTCTTTGGGCTAGACACAATGTTTTCCCGCTCAACCTCCAAGAACAAGATGTACAGACGAAAAGACTCTTCTTATCCATACCTGTAGCAAGGGGCACCCAATCCTTTCATGATGGCTTGCCTGCATGCCCTTTTTTCTCATCAGAAGAAATAATTGAACATAGCTTTCTCCCATGTCCTCGCTTACAGCCACTGTCTTCATGGATCCCCACCATCTTCACCTCCCTTTTCCCATAAATCAACTCCTCTACCCTTGATATGCGTACTGAGCCTCTTAAGATGAAAACTTTCAGCTATGAATGGTTGATCATATGCTCCTCTGTCTTTTACATCAAGAAATATGGTCAGATATTTCCCTGCTCATATGATCATAGCAATCTTTCCTACCACCTTTCAGTAACATATCTGGCTGGTCTCCACCCTTTTTTCAGGGGAATTTTTTACATCAGAAAAACCTAAGTGGAAAACAACAGAGAATGAATTTTTTTAATGAAATAATCATCAAAAAACTTCCTTTGTAATAAAAGAAGAGGGTCACAATTCACCCTGGATTTATCCAGCAACCCACACATTTATCCAGCACCCTAGTAAAACTTCTTGGGATTAGCCCCTAGGCTTCATTTGTGATGAGGTCCCGCCCCCCCCCCTCCCCTGCCTCAGTCAATCACGACCAGAGGTAAAAAAAATAAATTGAAAATTTTGCACAGTTCCTGTGCCACGGGTTGCATGGTGTACATAGAAATGTATATGTGTGAAATGAAAAACAAAGGAGGTAACCACTTGAAAAGGAGAAACGGAATCAAGGTGACAATTTTATGAATGAAGACGTGTGTATTGCTATCTTTGTGATAGAATATGTGGGAGTCTTTAATGTATTATTATTCCTTCATCTATTTTAGAACATTCATTAAGGGCATGTGTGGAGTTTGTTGGTTGGATGTGATATTTGAAGACCCTGACCCATTTCATGTTCTGACGTTCCTGAATGTTCTAGTGGAGTGACAGATGACGTGATTCAATGGAAGCATGACATAAATGATCCGTTGCCTCCAGAATTTAAGTTCTTTTATGTCACTTTTAGGGCTGTGTTTCGGCCCATTGGACAGGGCAACCAGCCTGGTCCATATGGTTGATCCTGCAATTGCATTGTTTCCATAAGCCTCTTGCAAAGTTGGATTGGTTTAATTTTTTGTTATCCATGTATCCATTCAATGTATTTTTTTGGTGTACACATGTCTATCTCTTTATTTGAGGGATATTGTGTTGTAATTGTGGTTGTGGAGGTAGTTGTGTGCAGGAACATGAAGAAGGGGTAGGTGCTGGTGAATCCCCCAAAGGAGGAAAGTGGAAATGACAAGGATCCAGCAGATGTGAAGGAGGCTGGGAAAAAAGAAGTCCAAATAACTGGGGGTGAGGAAAGACGTCCATTACCCAATGCACTCGGCCCAAGTAACTAGTATGGGAGAACAGAGACTAGACCATTGACTGCTGAAATACAGGCTGCTCACAGAGGTGGACAGTACAGAAATTTTTCCGAGGACCTTGATGAAGCTCTTAATAAAGCTCAACGTCCAAGATTGGAATGCCTCACTGTTGCACGGGAACCTTTGGAGAGATCATCACCAGGTCTGACGTTGCAGCAAGTAGCTGCATTGCCTCCCTTGGACAGGGCACATTTGGGTCAATTCCTAGAAGGTGAATACAGCGATAACTCCAGAAATGATCAGCAAGGAATGCCTGAATGACTTATGCTGTGGCTATTGGGAGACAGATTACTTTCCAAGAGTTTAGTGTGCCAGCAATTAAAGCAGCAATCCAAGATAGATGTCCTGCACTTGGTCACATCCCTCGTTCGCCACATAGTCCATCTGGTTCAAGAGCACTTTTGAAAATCCTTGTGGAAGATTCTGTGATAGTAAAACCTTTTCCATTTGTGATGACTCCATGCTAGAAGAAAAACCAATTTTTCTAGGGGTGCCTTCTATTGACAGGACAATATCTAAGGAAATGTGAGGATTTGCATCAATCAACTGGTGTTCTTGTTGGAAAAGGAGATGTTGGATCAGGCAAAAGGTGGAGCTGCAAGTGATGGAAACACAGTCATAAAGATTGGGGAAAACCTGTTCACAATCCTGCCTAAAAGGGATAGGCTGCCTGGAGGTGATTCTTTGATTCATCTTCAACTGAGAGGGGTGTGGCGCAGGAGTGGAAGAGATCAACCAAGAGATCTTCAAGCACATTCTCTTGGAGGTTATCCTAATGCTGGAGAAGATCATTGGATTGGTCATAAGGATGGTATGCCAACTGAAACTCAAGAACAGCTTCGAGTGGGATGTCACAACAAACGTGTATACCAGAAGATGCTGACTGAATGAGAGGAGTATCATGATGTTTGGAGTGTTTTGAAGGCCCGTGCATGGATGGAAGGTCAACCCACGGAGACGTTGAAAGAATAAGATTGTTCTCACCTGTAAGGTATGATGCTCTATGAGATCTGTAGTCATTTTTTTAATGGAATATAGTAGTAAAAGAAGATGGTGTTACACCAAACATTTCTACCTTTCCTGTCTACCGCTACCTATTACTGCCTCACTTTCCTCCACGGATTGCTCTCAGCAATCACAAATACTTCTGTCATGGATCTGTGTATCTACCTAGGGCCTCTCTATATTTTTCTTCCCTAAGGGACGACCTATGATGGGACGTCTATCCTTCCGCTATCTTGCAACTTGGGTACTCTTGTTTGACCACAGATTCCTTCCTGATACCTATGTTGTCCAGTGTTTACATTCTCCTTCCGTGAAATTTCAACCGGCCACCTCTCCTATTGGTGAAGTACATCCGCACTGCATGACGACTCTATGCTGCTAATTCCTTTTGCACATCTTCTTCAACTGGTCTACTTACGGAATTGCATACTTGATCCTCAAATATGACCATGCATTCTACAATACAGTGAAGGAGGTACAAGAAGAATCTTCACTTACACCAATCCACTCAATGATCCCTCAATGAGTGCTCCTCTCTGAACTTTCTCTTGTGTTGACCACTTGACTTCCACACGATAGAGTTGCTGATAATTTGCCCCTCCGCATGCCCAAGTGCAGTGCTGGGAGGCACCGACGAGCCGCCACGGAGACGAAAATCCTTGCAGTTGGATATAGTGGCTTAGGGATTGCTCGGATCCTAAAATGGATGATTCCCCTGAAATTTGACGAGTTTGTGAATCTGATGGAAGTTGCTTCACTGGAATTGGACAAATATCAAGGGAGAAGTGAGCTTCCAAAGTTGGGGTGTGCGCCGCGGCTGTGGGAGCCAGCCGCGACTCCAATTCCGGTGAATAATTGACCGGGCCGGGTGACAAATTTCCATCTAGATTCTTTTTCCTCAGGAGTGACTGCCGAGACTTCCGGTGGATAATCCACCGGATCCTGTAGTGCAGGTTGTTACTGAGAGACTTAGCCAAAATCCTGGCTCAGCGTCTGAAACTCAGTAGTACGTTTTGTTATTTGGGGACTTCTGACTGCAGGTCCGCGGACAAGTTTCAAACCTCGTTACACCCCATCACCAAACTCGACCAAAAAGTAGGGGAGGTGCATCAAAAGCATACAGGGGACCCCTACACCACGTGCAATGAGATCTGCACTTTGGGAAAGGCACTTCGTACGTGAAGGAAGGCGCCACGACGCCTGGAGGAGCTAGGCGTTAGGCGTTATGCGTTTGGCAGCATTAGGCGTTAGGCGTTTCTATGGTGGGTGAGACTTGCACTTCAGCAAGTGTAACTTAGGCTACGCTTGGCCAAATTGTGCATGGTTTGGTGCGTTGGACAGCTCATGAGTATCCCTATAGATATGTTAATGTAAAAAACTACCTCAAAATGCCGTTATTCCCTCCGCAAACTGACTATCTCTAAATTCCAGCTCATATAGCGTGAGGCGACCAGAAAGCTCACCCTCAGTCTCAGATTTGCCCAAAACAGAAGACGTGAACCACTAGAGAAGATCACACCAACATTTGGGACCAAACCGCGTGGATTTCCTGACAGGATTTCCATGAAGCCCCTCCTGACTCTTGGACCACTCTGCAGGACCCCTTGGGCCCCTCCTTGGCCAGCACAAGCCTGCACACAGGCAGAGATGTAGTCCTGCGGATGACTTGAGCAGTCTGTGAAGTATGGATTGGGAGAGGGAAGGCAGGAAATCAAGTGAGGGTCTAAGAATCAGTATCTTGATTGAAATTATTCATGCCAAGGTACATGAACTGAATTACTACTTTCTACAGCACACTAAAATCCTATGTGGGACTCCACACGGGCCTTGTCGAACCACGGGTCTTGTCCCTCACACACATGCGCATGTGTTAGAGTGGGAACCTCTTTCCTTTTTCCATAGCATCCTACTATCCTTTACCCTGTATTGGTTATCTCCCACCCTGTGCTTCTAATCCTGTCTTGTTCTGATCTCCTACTCTTCTGCAGCTTGCATTTTTCCGCCATTGAGCTTGCTGGTGCTTGAACGCTTCTCCCACTTATTTTCTGTTCCGTACCTCTTTGCCATGCTTTTGGATCTACAGCTCAGATTCTCTTCCTACGAATTTAACTCTATGGTGCCCTGAGTCCCACCCGATCTTTTCTCTCCTGATTTTCTTGTTTTTCTTCGTTGCAGAATTGATCTCGCACCTCAACCTGTAATACTGTGCCTCGGCGCCACCTCCTCTTTGTCACCTTCTGCTTCTCTCTCCCATGGTACAGGCTTGCAATTTCTCCATCTCTTGCGTGGGAATTTGCTCTTTCTTGGGCACCACCTGCTTTGCACATTCCCCATCTCTGCTTTCTCTGTCCTGTGCGGTACCGCCCAGGGCGGGAGCCGGTGTTCTCTCACAGGTCCTGCCTCATTCCGTAGCTGGTAAACGGGGAATCAGCGGAAAGCCCAGCCAGCCCCCCCCCCCCCCCCCCCCCCCCCCAGATACTTTTGCAACACTACGGGTAACTTTGACCTGTAGACAAAATCCTGTTAACACTGTTACCCCACCCCCTCCGCTCGAGGCTTGGTCTCCTGAGCCTTCACTTTGGCTTTCCTGAGTTGAGTCACGGATCCACCCTTCTAGCTTTGAGGCACTGCAAGCAAAATCATTCCAGGGTGTTCATCACTAGGCATCTCCTATGCTCTTGTTGTTCCTTGTGCATGATGTTTCAGTAGCTTCCACAGTGGCGACTCTCAAGCTTCTTATGCACAGGTCATCAGGGAGGTCCTTAAGGCATTTCTTTGCACATGGCTTTGCTTCTTGGTCAAGACATCCACGGTACACCCAGGTTTTCAGTTTTCCTCCATTTTTGGGCACTTCCATAACCACACGGCTTTGATCAACCACATGCGCACATTGTTCACACAAGTGTAGAGGTGATCTCCTCTGCTCCTCCTGACACAACATGCATGCCTATCCCCCTTTTAAGGGATGCACTCCCCGCGGTCTCTCCTTGCACCTTTTGCACATCCAGACGCCCTTGTTGTTCCATATTAGGCAGTATTTGCAGCACATATTCTCACACCTTCGGCACGTGGCCGTCATCTTGACGATGCTGCTGTTACAACTGGGACACAGAATGCAAGTTTTGCGATAGGGTTGATTCTGGCTCATGTACTGGAACGTGTGGTGCCCTTGCTTGGTGGCCAAATCTGTTGTAAATTGTACGCAAAGGTGTGTTCCTCCCGCCACACTCTTTGGGAGAATACAGTGGGGTTGGGTCTTCCGCTTGTACCTGAAACACACTTCTCAGTCTCCGGCAGGATTTTCCGCACAACTTGGACACTTTCTCTTGGTCCCTTTCTGTCCTGTGGCTGCACAAATTTCCCCTTCAACCATCGTTGCTCCTGTCGCTGGAGCATCCTCTTTTGCACGGGGTATCTCTCGCATCCCCCCTTCCTCTTCTTCCCCATCTTCTTCTTCCTCCTCTTTTTCCTTCTCATTTTCATCACTATCGATGTGCTCTGTGAAGCTTTGCTAGCAAGCGTGGCACACCCTTTCTCCTATCGCCAGCCTTCTGCCACAGGTAAAAATGTTTATCCCCTATTCAACACTCTTCAGTGCATCGATGCCCTCACAAAGGCCCATGTCGCACCTTTGGCAGCACCGTTGTTCTATCACATCCATCTCATCCACTCCGCCCCCCAACAACCCCGTCAGCAGTTGGTAGTCCCGACACAGCCACTTATCCACTTCCCTCATTTGCCCCTCCTTCCACTCCTCGTGTCTTGGGTGGCTGGGGTGCTATGCACCTGCCCAGTCTGCCAGCCTTCCGCTCCTATGTTTCCCCTCAGTCTTTTCCTCCTCATCTTCTTCCTCTTCCTCCTCCTCATCCACAGAGGCATCCCTTAGGCCCTGCTTCTCCTCATCTTGGTCTGATGGAGTTATCTGGAGGTCCGAAAAATGACCCCCTTTTCTCCCTCCATCTCCTCCTCCCCGATCTCCTTGTTCTGCTTGGTCTGCTCCCTTTCTCCCCTTTTCCCCTTCCTCCTCATCATCCTCTTCCGTTGCCTCTTTTTCTGCTCTCCGCTCTTACTCCTGCTCCTCATCACACTTTGTGCAGTTGGTACGGATAAAGTTTGGAGAGGCAATGTGGTGTGCCCTGGTACACCACGTGCCCATACTGACTGAAAACCAAAATCTTTGTTTCTTCCAGCAACTTTTGTCTGGCATGGCATGGAGCAGGCATGGCATGGACCAGTGTTTCCGTCCGCCTCATTTGGGGAGGTGGCTCTCTGACCGCGCTCTTGCTCCTCTCCTACAATTTACGCGGAATTCTCCGCCTGCCTTTCCTGCTCCCTTGGCTGCTACTGCTAAGAGGATTCTTCTCTCTCCTCCTGCATCTCTTCTGTATCTCTTCCCTCTTCCTCTGTGGCGATTTTTGAGGAAAAAATTGGCACTTCAGCCATTAGCCATTCATCTGTGAGGATCCCTGCCATCCTTGGCTCAAAGATCTCTGCATGGTTCAATCCCTGAAGGTTCTCTTCAGGTGGCACCTTGTTCCCTAGCTCGCGGATGTGTGAGTGCCAAGACTGAGGCACCAAGAATAATTCCGTGCGAGGGTAGGAGTGCTCACTTTTGCTGGTCTTGCCTTCAGCCACCGATACCCCGCGTTCTCTCTGTAGACATATAGAACATCCACGGAGAGGCTGCAGTCACGTTGACCCCATGGGAAACTGCAGTGGATGACGAAGTCCGTCACGCAGATACGGTTCTTGAGGATGTCCTTGTTCTTCTTATCGCAGGCATGGTGGGCCATCACAGAGGTCCGCAAGCAGACTTCTAGATTGATTGCCTCATTCTACTGCTCCCGCTCCGTCAGCCACTTCTGTACCGCCTTGTTTTGCTGTTCATTTTCCCGCTCCTCTTTCTCCGCTTCCTTCATTCTTCCCACCGCAACTTCTTTGACCGCCTCTTCTGCAGGCAGATCCCACTAAAGCACTGTGTAGGGAACTCTGCGGTGCTTGGCCAAACATCAGCAAGTGGGGCAAGGAGGCGTTGTCTGCGACAGGGTGGCTTTGATGTAGTATGTAGTGTGCTTCAACACTTCCAGCTAGTTTTCCTCTCCTGCAGCTCAAACTCCCCTCTCTAGCACCTCGTGCATCAGCTCAACCAGTCCTCATGACTCTGGCTGACACCTTCCTGAGTGAACATGGTGGATGCCCCAGCGCTGGAGCTCCATGCAGAAATCACCCTGGAACTCTGTTCCATTGTCACTGTGGATGATTTTGCAGCGGCCAAGCTTCTAGAAAACCATTTCTTAGATAAGCTGTGCGTGTTGCGCCACTGTCTTCTTGGGTTGGGTGCGGACAAAGAGACATTTAGTGATATGATATACTATTGCAACCCAATATCTATTATTCTCCCATGGCTTCCACGGCCCATGGTAATCAATGTAGATATGATTCATGGAGTCCCCGTAGTTGACGTGTAAGTGAGGGTAGGTGTCCCATGGCCCCCGATTTTTCAAAGCATAGCAGGTGAAGCATTCCTGCCTTACCTGGTTCACCATGCCTACCAGGTCAAAGATATGCACTTGGGTATGGAATCGGTGAGTCAGCTTATCCAACCTTATGTGATTGTGGTTGTGGCAGGTTTTTACCACCAACTTCAGGATTTTTGGGATCAGCACCCACACATCACAAAAGCCTTGCTATACATTCGCCTTCTTCCACAGGTTCCTGTCTTCCCAAAAATGTTTCATCACGCTGTATACGAGTGCAGCAGGCTTTCATTGGTTGTATCAAATGCCATTCTGTCAATAGTGGGCACCGCAGAGGTCTGTTGCATGGTGCAGCACCTCCTGGTATCGCTTCAGGGGCTCGTCCAATCACTGTAGCATCTGTGCCACAACCCAGAATCGTCATTGGTGCCTTTTGCAGTGGCCCACCTGTGTCTCAGTGAAATATGAGACCTCCTTGGCCCTTGCCCCGGTATATTCATCCTGTTTTGGCACATATGTTGAGTCCTGCTTCTGCCCCTTCTTCTTTTTTCCTACTGGCGGAGCTCCTTCTGCTTCTGCTACCGCTGCAGCTGTTGCCTCTCGCTTGCGTCTTACCTCATCCTCTTCTTTCTTCTTTTGCTCCCACACTTGCTCAAGGATGATGTGATTCACGTCATTGTACGTGTTCTGAGGTCGCTGGTCCCAATAATCTGGTCCAGGAAAGAGGGGCATAGACTTAGGTCAAATAGCTCTCATGCGTAGGGGTTCCATTCTTCAATGTTCCTTTGCTGTAGCAGGAGGGGCTGCTACTGCTTCCCTACAAGATGCATCACTTGCAACTGCCCCAGGGCAATTTTTTCTTCTCTACTGTCCTCTTCTTCTTTGCCCAGCTCCGTCAGCTCAAAGATGACCACAAGCTCCTTCCATCCTCCTTCTGCTGTCTGCTTCCCTGCTGCCAGTGGTTCCGCTCATCTTCCTCCTATATCTTATTCAGTTACTGCCAGCACTCCGCACGGTAGTCGTGATGCAGGCGTAGGCCTACTGAATGCCGGCCCCAGATCCCATGGTCGAGCTTCTTCTTAGGGAATGGGAGTCCAGTAATGAGCGCACATATCTCACTATGTTCCTTGTCCAGAGCAGCCTTCACTCTGCCATCTACCATCTGCGCCCTTCCCTCTTGACTGACCAGAGTCTGGGACAAGGAGGCCAACGATCCGACGGCTTCTCCTCTTGCCTTCTGCTGATGCTTCCTTGGCTGCGCCTCGCGCTCCACTCCTTCCCTCTTTTGTGGTGTGGTCGTTGATGTGTTCTGCTGCTTGCGTCCTTCTGCTGCTCCAATACCCTCCTATTTCTGATTTTGTTATGCTTCCCCTTGTCTCTGCTGCTCGTTCTGTTGTTTTGCTCGAACTTCTGCCTCCACCTCTAGAATCCTTGTCTCATCATGCCTCTTACTCTCTATTTCTTGGTCATGGAAGTTGGCAGGTGACACTTTCCCTGGTGCAGCATGTGCCACAGCTGCGACAGATGGAGGCACCTGCATGAAATCCTGCGCCTGTACCACAGTCCCAAATTCCCACTGCCCCTCCTCACATATTTTAGCTACGACAGTGAATGCAGTGGTACCCCCAGCCTCCAAGACTGTGGCAACATCTTTCCTCTTTGCCAGAGTTGCCTTGCAAATCTCTCATTCCATCCCTTTAATGTCTGCCAGTGCGTATTGCCACAGTTTCATTGCTATCGCCACTACTCATGCCATTCCTGCTGGTGCCGCCATCTTTTTTTGATGATCCTGTCCACTTCCGCCATGACCTTTGTAGTTATGCATACAACTCTCACGATAGCTTGCTCCACAAATTCATCACTTGGGGGTGTCGTTCCCTTTTCTTCCTCTCCTTAGATCTCCTACAGACTGGTGGGATCAGCGTGTTGACCTGTATCCTGCGGCTGCCCTTCAGCGATACTCTGACCAGCTGGTGCTCCAGGCACAGCATCACGCAGCTACTACTTGGCCTGTTCTTTGGTTCTGCTATGAAGCCCTGCCTTGAATTTCCCTGATCTGGGAGTGGCCCTTTTCCCTTCATCAGCTCCTGTCCTCTTCAACGTGGATGGAGTTGAGGGCTGCTTTTTCCACGTTGCTCCAGTCTCCATCTTCCTGGGTGTTTCCTCCTCCTCTTCCCACAATCTGCGAGCCCCTTCACTCTGCCTCTTCCGTTCCCTCTTCCTTTCCCGGCTCTCTTCTCTGTTTACTTTTAGCTTGTCAATGATGGCAGGGACCCGGTCCTCCATGTCCTCTGCATAAATCTGGGCCTGCCCTTCCACATCTTGTATGTGTTTCATCTCTCTTGCAATGTGCTGAAGCACCAGCATCAGCCATTCCTTCACACCGGTCAGGTCCTTCTTTGTGCAGATCAGCACTGTTTGTAGGCCCTCCAGGAGTTTCTCCCATTTTGCCTCAGTCAGGGGTGCATTGCTGTGGTGCACGAAGCAGGTGGCCGCCACTTCTCTCCATGGCTCCCGATGTTTCTTGGATAGGTAATGAGTGATGTCATTGCTTCTGCGTGGATCCTATTGTGGCCACTTCTACATGACCATGTTGAGGTGATAGCCCCTGCACCACTGCAGAGGATCAGAGCAATGGGAGTGGGTGAACCATTAGGTCCACTGCTGTCTGGGTGCACATGGAGAATGCTCAAATTAGTTCTACTAAGAGGTGATGGTAGTGGCAGATGGGCCTTTCTCCTGCATCATTCTTCACTTCTTGCCACCACAGCCGTGCTGTTTCCATTTCAGCCTCCTCTGCGGGAATTTCTAACACTATCATCATGCTAGCAGAAATATCTTGTTGTGGACTCCTGCCATGGAGAAGGTGTGTGTGTGCATTTCCTTTACCAGCACAAGAACTCCTGCAGATTCAAAAATATGCAGGATTCTTGCTTCCACAGAGTATGCCGTAATCTCCTTGGTCATGTGGCGGAGGTGCTTTGGCCACCCATCTTTTGTCATGTTGAACTGGGTCACTGGCTCCCCTTGTAGCTCACTATGGAGGAGAAAGATGGCGCAGGCTATCCACTGCTGCTGCTCCTCTCCCTCTTCTCCCACCCCAACGCTTTCACTAGAGCTCCCATCATCATACGGTAGGTTTCCCTGCACATTCATTGTCTTGAATCCTTCCATCCCCGATTGAAGCCCCTGCAGCTCTCTGGGTGGACTGGTGCATGGTGCTTGTGCAGCCGTCACCACTCTTGTGCGGACGGCAGAGGAGTTAGAGAGCCCAGCAACTTTTTCTGGTCCCATGGAATGCATCTTTGGCAGATCTGTAGATGTGGCAGCGGCTACCATGGTGGTGGGTCCCACTGGAGGTGGGGTGCCACACGGAACCCCACTCCTAGTGAGTGCATTTTCCGTGTGTTTGTCACCCCAAGGCTGTGGGTCGGGGCCACGGCCAGCAGCAGCTGCTACTAGGACAACTTGACGTATGTGTTGTCCCTTCATGGCAATGTGCACGAGTGGTGAGAGGGTGGATGATGAAATGAGAACAGTTGGTAACATTGTAAACAATCTCGTAAAGAAGCGGACATTTTTGTTGGAAATGAGACTCGGAATGGCCTCTCCAGTTAAAGCTTGTCGCGGCGCAAGCCAGTTCAGTGAGGAGGTTGTCATATTTCTGTACCACGCTGAATTGGACTATGCATGTTGCATGGAGATTGGCGACCTGGACAGGCAGCATATCAGTTTTTTATTCAGGGACATCAATGCTACCCGGCTTCAGGGAGAAACGCAGTGGACTCGGACAGATTAGATGGGCCAGGCCCAAAGCGCGTATGATCCACATGGCAATCGTGGTATGGGTTGTGCCAGTGTTGACAATGGCCATGAACTTCCTGTCTCAGATCCATGCATGGAACCATGCAATAGACGGTGCTGCTGGCCATGCGTTTGGTGTCCGCAGGGGTCATGGCGTTGAGTGGAGCTCACAATCCTGCAAGGCCATGGCTGCGCCCGCATGGAAGTTGGTGAAGCATAGGTAAAGGTGTAAAATACTGGCGGAGGTCGGTGTAGCGCATGTGAGGCAAAGGCCCACTTGGGCCAGGTCGACACTGGCAGCTGTGGACATGGTGGAAGCTGTTTCCACCATGAGAGGATGTAGGATGAGGTATCCACTAAGTGCATCAGAAAGAGAAGTTCCTGGAAGAGGTTGGAGATAAGCTAGTCGGCAGAAGAAAAGAACGCAGGGAGGTTGGGGTGTGGACAGGAGGAATGAGATGGATGCTGTCAGCCATGTTGTGGTGCGGTGATCTCCCATATGGCTTCGGCAGTGGGGCTGGACTGTACATGTTCCCACACGTCTCGTGCCATCAGGAACTCAAACCTGTGGCAAGAGAATCGGCCCATGAAGCAGGCTCCCAACACTTCCGCGAACATTGGAGTAGGAGCCATAACAGGCAGTTTGCAAACAGCCAGGCGGGCATAGCCAATGGGCACCTTTGCTAACATGCTCACCTATGCCATATGGAGAAGTCAAGCGGCTAACTGCTCTTTGTTGTGAATGAATTCCCGTACAACCCCTTCCCATGCACACTCCACGTACTCCGGTGGGGCCTCCAAAGGCATGGGGTCCAGAGAATCATTGGATGGGGTGGGATCGGGCCATACTTCCAGCAAAAGGTGACTCAATACATCAGCATGGTGATCAGCCAATGCAAGATGGTACTAGATGCAAAGTTTGTAGCCTTGGAGGAGAAGAGTCCATTTTGCAAGGATGTCTTAATGGTTTTTTGTTGTGAGCAGCCACTAATGGGCTTGATGATCAGTATAGATCGTAAAGGGCTTGCCATTTTTAATCTAGTGAATGGACAGACAAAAGATAGTAAGACTTTCACCCTTGACAGGTGGGTACTTGCTTTCCGCATTGTTGAGGGCTCACCTGGCATAAGAAATCACTCGTTGGATCTTCTTTTCTGCTTCTTGGGATAAGATGAAACCGAGTCCCTTGTGGTCAAAAAAGGAAGGTTGAAGTCAGGAAATTCCAGAATTGGTGCTGCATTCAGGTGAAGCTTGGTTTTCTCCATTCTTGCTAGCATGCAAGTGTCCAAAGGAATCCAACATCTTGGTGGGTTGCAGCTGTTGCAGTGGGAAAACAATTTTGGCATGCTCGTGGACAAAATGGCGGTAGAAAGAGACAAATCCAAGGAAGATCTCGACTTGTCCTGCAGTAGTGGGTTGTCTAAATTCTTTGACTGTGGCAATACTCTCTGAATCCGTTGTGATTCCTTTTGCACTCATAAAAAGCCCAAGGAAATCCATACGTTCTGCACCGATGATGCATTTGGCTCGCTTCAACATCGTGTTGGTGTGTGTGAGTGACTTAAAAGTGCCATCCAGGGAGGAGTGGAGTTATTCAAAAGAATGTGCAGCGACCAAGACTTTTTCGATGTAACAACTCACATTAGAAAGGTGGTGGAGGGTAGCATCCATGACATGCTGAAATGTGGCACTGGCATTTTTCAGTCCAAAGGGCATGCGTGTAAATGCATAGAGCCCCTCAGGGGTGACAAACATGGGGGTCTTTGAAATGGAGTCTAGATGCATGGAGATGGCATGAAATGCGAATTTCTCATCCAACTTTGCGAATCAACTGCAACCCTTGTGCTTCTCCTAGATGTTGACAATCAGTGGCATTTGATTAACATCTGCTTCCATGATGCGGTTCACATCAAGGAAGTCAACGCAGAATCTTTTAGTGCCTTCCGGCTTCCCTACAATGACCAGATTGGCTCGTCATGGGCTGCTGATGGGGACGATGACTCCCTCTTCTTTCAGATCCTTGATGCCATCTACAACAGTCTCCTCCTAATCAGGGAGGATGCGGCGGACATTTTTTTTCATAGGCTAGGCTATCCTTCACCTCTGTTGATGATATGATAATTGTCAATCACGCCAATCTCTGATGTTGGACCCACAAACACTTCTGAGTGCTGACATAATAGATTCAGCACTCGTTGGCTTTGTTCTGGCGTCAAACTCTCGTCAAGCATGTGATCAAAGGGAAGTGGTGGAGCCGTCTCAAATAGAGGTTGCAAAGGAAAAAACTCCTCCTCTTCCTCGTCATAGCCACTGCCCATGCTCGACTTTCCATGCTGCTAATAGCCGAGGAGTGTTGT
Organism: Penium margaritaceum; assembly: GCA_023375785.1. Lineage (NCBI taxonomy): Eukaryota > Viridiplantae > Streptophyta > Zygnematophyceae > Desmidiales > Peniaceae > Penium > Penium margaritaceum. Next base: position 48,918 of record SZWC01008169.1, read on the forward strand.
GCGGGTTCCCACCTCCATGGCGGATGGCCCCATTTCTGCTTCCACCAGGTACTTGTTCCATTCCAGAGCTTCATCAACAACGCCCTTCCCAGCTCGCAGAAGTTCACCCAGTGGTCAAGATCTGGCATTGGATAACAGCACTTTTCACGTGAAGCACTCATGTTCCTGGCATGGAGTGAAAGTGCAAGATATTTGGCCTAGTCAACTTCCCAATTTGCTTCCATGCTAGATATGCTTGTGGTGGCTGTGACTAGGAGGGTCGTCTGTGGAGCCATGGTAATGAGGGCATAATCCTTGTCACTATCCGCAATGACAAGCTGCATCACACCCATGCTGAAGATGAGGCTTGCTCGATGGAGAACAAGGTAGTCCGGACAAATGAGCATATTGCAGGTACGTGCATGAGTGACTTGGATTGTAAGGCCTCATGTAGGATCCCAATCTGCACGGGCAGGTCCCGCACTTTTCCCTCCTCCACATCAAAACCACCCAATGCATTGCTGAAGATGTTACGTGTGGGCAGTACCCGGTCTGCCCACCCCACCGTAGTGAGGATGCAGTGGGCAATGCTTGTGTGTGTTTCTCGTGTGTCGATGATGGCCATGACCTTTTGGTTTACGATCAAGACAGTGCAGCACGCAAGTTGATAGACGGCATCATCCCTCTGCAGTGGTTCTAGGGGTTGGGGAGTCCATCCCCATTCATCTTTATTGAGGGCGATGCAAGTATCTTCCTCCTCTTCAATTCCCTAGTGTTTTGTATACCTTCATGTGCCACTTTTTTGCATCAGAGCTAAATTCCCATGGAAGCAAGGTGAGGATCAGCGTTGCAGAAGCAGGTGTCCATTCCCTTTACAATCTTAGGATGGAGATGTGGATACTCAAGGAAAGAGACACTGGCCACTTGCCGCTGGAGGAGGGACTCCACAGGGTTGGAGTAGTATGGACTGGGGTGCATATGGTGCGGTCGCTACATCATCCTCCATCACCATGCGTCGAGTAGCATGGACTGGGGCACGTAGGAAAGAGACATCATCCTTCCATGCCAAAACGCACATTCTGTGCTCCTAATGCATCCACCCGTGGTGCTGCTTGGTTGGGCACAGGAGTTTGCAAAGGGGTCCTTGGAGAGCTTGTGTCACCATAGCTGCTGCTATACGCGGAGCAGGTCCTAGATGAGGTTGTTTATCTGGCCATTGGTTACCATTCCATTGCTAGTTTTGTTTTGCATCATACTGGTGCCACTGCTATTTCCCTGGGTCTTGAACAGGGAGAGCTTGGTCCCTTCAGCGGATTGGGCAATGTTCTTGAAGGTGCTCAAAGCTTCCACATTTGTAGAAAGATATTTCCCATTACTGGTCAATGCATACCCCAAATCCTTCGGTGGCTGCTGTTTTTGTTGGAAGTGTTTTCTTCTTCGTAGTTTGGAGCTACTTGTATCTATGTGTCACATCGGCTATAGCCTCCTACAAACTGCAATACATCCACAGATTCATATGTGTGCTGATTCCATCGGCGACTACGCGGATGAGATTTTACAAGAGCACCCAGAAAGGCAGGCTCTCTCTCTCTCTCTCTCTCTCTCTCTCTCTCTCTCTATCTCTCTCTCTCTC
>SZWC01008169.1:50841-71350 GCA_023375785.1 Penium margaritaceum
GCTCTCTCTCTCTCTCTCTCTCTCTCTCTCTCTATGTGTGTGTGTGTGTGTGTGTGTGTGTGTGTGTGTGTGTGTGTGTGTGGGCTCTTGGCAATTGTTGACCAGAGAAAGAACTTATCCATGTAGCGTTGGATGTAATCACCTGGTTGCATTACGTCTTTTTCTGTCTTGTATATGGCTTATTCCTTGGTGATTGGTCTGAACCGTGCAATGAGGGCATCGCCAAAGTGGCAGCTCAATACAGGTGCAGTTGTGCCTTTTCCTGCAGGAGGCAGACAAGAATGCGCCAAATGGTTCCTTAGAAAACAATATAGAGGAGCCACTGCCAGAGGTCCTTCCCTCATGCCCATGTGTAGGTCCATCCGTGGAAGATGTTTTGAGTCCATGTAGATGAATTAAGGAAGGGGAACCATGCTGTGGTTAGTTGCATTGGCGATGATCTCGGTCCGAGCTAGGACGCGAGGGCCAAAAGGGACACTGGCGGTTGAGATGGCTGTCAGAGCCACATAGGTAGTAGTTGCCATGGCTACCAGCTCACCAAGCCCATGCTTGGTGAGCACCTGGCCAATGCTCCCTGGCTGTGTATGATAGGATTGGTATCAAGCTGGAGTTGTTCTTGCAAGGACATGTGATGTATGGTAAGACAAGCTCTACATGGATTGTGCGGAACCTTGCATTGTGTCTGTGCTCTAATACTACTTGGAGTGGGATTACTGTGGGCAGTGATATGGGGGATTCGTCCTCTGTTGGGGGTGTAGCATGGATGGATTAATTTTCGGTGGTCCCTGTGGTTGTCCGTGCGTAAGTAATCCGGTGGGCATTACCCCAGGTGCAGTTTGCAATCCTTGTTTTGGATGCGGGGAGTGTTGTCTGTATGAGTGGACTGTCGGAGTCATCTGAATCTGATGCTGCAGTGACGGGAATTTTGGCCCATCCATGGAATGGAGGACTTGGGCCTTGTATGGGACTGTTTGTAAATCGGATAAGGAGGGATCCAGCTCTGACCCATGGGGAGTGGGGCGGCGGACGTGGGTCCACTGAGATTCAAAGGGGCCTCACTTGTGAGGTTGGCCAGACTCACTGCCTGCAGATTGAGATGGTGCAGCGGTCCCAAGAGCGGGGTCTGCTTGCTGCTGCTCACTCTTGCATTGTCCCATCACCTACTTCCTCGTGCAACAAGCACAAAAAAGGCCGGCTTTCACTGTCGTTCCTGTGGGAAGGATCTACCCGGGACTTGCGACCGCATACGTGGCCACTTTGGGGAGCGGAATGCCAACGTTAGCAAGTGCCCTCACCCCCCACCACTTGCTCGGGATGTTCTTGGGCTGGAGCGAACTTCTAAGCCTCCCGCCGAGTGGCAGCCCCCAACCCCGTGCTGTACAATGGGAAAGGGAGCAGCTGGGGAACAAGGGAGAAGCCTATTCAATGGGTGCACTTGTGGGAAGAGCAGGAGCGAAGCAAGCAGGTTGAGTGGGCAGGAAGTGGGGTCATGGACTCCACTTCTCTTCTGGTGGGTGGAAGTTCGACAGGTGCAGGTGCAACTCAGGGTGCGGCTGTGGAAAGTGGGGGGCTTGCAGCAGGGGTGCTGGCAGGCTTGCAAGCTCAAGCAATCCTACAGTCCATGCCATTGGTGGACATCACCTGCATGGCAGGAATGAGGCAAGCATCAATGTGCCACTACTCCGATAACGCAAACAACCGGGCCTGCCAGAAGGACATCGTCAAGCTCATGGTGATTGCGGCATTGCCAATCTCTTTTTGTCGCCAGCCGGTCATAATGGATGTCATTGACAGCGGCAAGAGGACGAACCCCGCATTCAGGCTTCCTAACAGCAACAAGGTCGTCGACGACATTCTGCCGGAGCTGGACAGGGTTCTTGAGGCGATGGATGCACCTCTTAAGCAAGGATGGGCCATTTTTGGAGTCAGCCTTGCCATTGACGAGTGGGCGGACGAGCAGTCCCGCCCGATCTACAATGCGATGCCGGTGAATGTGCAAGGCTCGTGCCACGTTTTCTCAAGGGATGCAAGTGGCTTGGTGCGGAATGCTGGGCACATGGCTGGCATGATTGAGCAAGCGATTGTCGAGGTGGGAGAGGAGCACGTTGTCTCCATCATTTGCGACAATGCGGCTGTGAACAAGCGGGAGTTCGAAGATCTCCGGGAGAAGTATCCTTCAATGTTTTTCTAGGGATGCTGCGCCCACAACTTGGACTTGGCCATGAAGGACATTGGCAAGTCGGAGTGGGGAGCTGCAATCCTTGCAAAGGCAGAGAAGGTGGTCACGTTCTTTCGTAACAACGACATGCCAAGGACTTCGCTGAAATCAGAGAGTGGCGGCTGTGTACTCACTCCACGTTGCGACACGCGCTTCGCCTCATCCTGCTCCATGCTGCAGCGGCTGCTGGACATGCGCCCCTTCCTCATCAAGATGGTGAACTCCAACGAATGGGGGAGTATGGGTGAGCAGCGTGATGCGGGCTTCAAGGCCAAAAACAATATGTCAGTAGGATTGTGCGTCGCCGCGTATTTTGGGTGCAGGTGCGTGAGCTGCGGGACCTGCTTGACCCATTTGTCGAAGCTCTTTGTGTGGAAGACTCACCAACTGGTGAAGTGGCGGACATCTATGAGGCACTTCTTGACTGCGCTGAAAAATTGCGGGCACTGGGTGCGCCTCGTGGCAACGAACCTGCTCGGGTTGGAGAGGCAAACGTGACTTTTTCTGTGGAGAGTTTGATGCAGTGGTGGAAGTCAAACATGTCGTGCCCGCTATATGCTGCAGCACGTCGCATGCACCCGATCCACTTTGGCAACAACCTATCTGCTGATGCAGGGCTCATGAAGGATTGGGCTGCCATTATGGAGGCATTGGTGCCTGAGTTGTATAGAGAGCAGCTACAGAACGAGATTGACGCTTTTGAGCTCGGAAAGAGTGCAGTGCTGGTGGACCCACTTCGCACTCCACAGCAGAATGCTAAGGCAGCAGCAGCTGTTGCGAAGGTCACAACCAAGGAGATTCCCACTCACACCTGGCACGCCATGTTCATGGGCGACATGCCAGTGCTTCGACAGCTGGCCATGAAGGTATTGGGACAGCCTTGGTCTTCCTCGGAGTATGAGCGTGCCTTCTCTGTGCACGAGCTCATCCACACGGCCCGTCATAACCACCTCAAAGTTAGCACCTTATAGATGCTAGTTCGCTGTAACGTACGACTCCGTAAGCACCACAAGGAGTCAGTGCGGCGTACACGTCAGGTGGCTTGGACAGCTGAAAGAGATGCCTCCGACAGCGAGGATGATGGTGCTTTGGTGGAAGATGTCGCAGCTGCTGGGGAAGAGGTGGAGGTAGATGCCATTGAGAGGGAGGATGACAATGAAGACGTTGATGAAGAGGATGATGGAGATGTGGAGGAGGAGGTGGAGGATGTTGGGGAGTGGGCTGCTGCTACACAGGTGACATCATTTGCACGCCGTGTCCGCCAGAGGGAGGACTTTGACATGGGGGGGGGACTCGGACAGGAAGGGGGTAGAGCAATCCACATGGACGTCCTGGCCGTGGTGCGACAGCAGGTTCTGGGGCGGGAGCAACTACTGGTGCGGGAGCCATTGCAAGAGCAGGTGCGGGAGCCGTTGCAGGAGCAGGTGCGGGAGCGGATGCAGGCGATGTTGTTGCTGCTGGTGCAAGAGCAACAGCCACGCCAGCAGCAGCTGGTGCGGGTGAGACCATGACTGCGGCAGAGGCCGCAGGTGCTGGTGCAGTGACGGCTTCAGTAGCCACTGCTAGTGCTGCAACGGTTGCTGATGCCGCAGCAACATCTGGTGCTCCATCAGAGGCAATTGGAGTTCACGGATTGGCCGTGGCAGGCCTAAGATGTTAACTACTGAGCTAACCACCTCCGGCAGAGAAGCCGCGAAACCGATAATCTCACAAAGGGTTTTACACCTTCTTCCTTTGCAGGTATGTGTCGTCCACCCCAAACTTAATCAGGCATACACTTCACCTTCAAGAGTACTAATGCCTTAGCATTACATCTCAAGAAGAGCTCAAGTCGTCAATACGCAAGAGAGCATCAAGCAAGGATTAATTGATCAACATGCAAGACAAGTCCTTTTATAGCTGTCAGTCCAATCCTAGAAATCGAAAGCACATTCCTGAGAAGTGGCTTGACCCTGCCACATCACCAAGAGAATTGCGCTGTGGGCTTGACACATAAGCATCCTTGTGCCAAGGTGACTGATCAGCCGTGTTGCTTCCCAGAAGCTACGGACTTTCTTTCTTGCAATCTTCCATAACAAACAAGATGTGCATGGAGCCAGGATCGAACTCATGACCTCTCACTTGGCCAAATCAACAAAATGACCAAGTTAACCACTCACCTACATGGTGTACTCATAGGTCATATCTCACATGAGACAGAGCATAGTTGAGTCACCCTACAACAAATCCAGGGGTCAAACCTCCACAAGGGGTAGAGTGTTCCTGATCACCGTACAAGACTGAACAAGGGGCAAACATATTCAACAAATCTCTCCCTTGCACCTTGCGTCAGTTTCCATCATCATTCTTCATCACTTGCGTTGACCATGCCGATACCTTGCCTGCCCGCCTTGTGGAGATCCTTGTCCAATGGCTTTGTAAGCATGTCAGCCCGGTTCAGCTTGGTGCCGACATACTCCAGCTCCAATGTCTGCTTGTAGACCAAGTCCCGAGCATAGTGGTAGTGGATCTCGATGTGCTTTGTGCGCCTGGACAGAACTGGGTTCTTGGACATGTCAATCGCGCTCATGTTGTCAATCTTGACGATTGTCACCGTTACCTGTGGTGCCTTCATCTGAGAGAGCATGCTGCGAAGCCACTGGACCTCTTTACACACCTCAGCCAATGCTATGTACTCAGCTTCAGCTGTTGACAGAGAGACACACTCTTGCTTGCAACTNATCACCGTACAAGACTGAACAAGGGGCAAACATATTCAACAAATCTCTCCCTTGCACCTTGCGTCAGTTTCCATCATCATTCTTCATCACTTGCGTTGACCATGCCGATACCTTGCCTGCCCGCCTTGTGGAGATCCTTGTCCAATGGCTTTGTAAGCATGTCAGCCCGGTTCAGCTTGGTGCCGACATACTCCAGCTCCAATGTCTGCTTGTAGACCAAGTCCCGAGCATAGTGGTAGTGGATCTCGATGTGCTTTGTGCGCCTGGACAGAAATGGGTTCCTTGACATGTCAATCGCGCTCATGTTGTCAATCGTGACGATTGTCGTCGTTGCCTGTGGTGCCTTCATCTCAGAGAGTAAGCTACGAAGCCACTACACCTCTTTACACACCTCAGCCAATGCAATGTACTCAGCTTCAGCTGTTGACAGAGAGACACACTCCTGCTTGCGACTGGCCCAACTGACAGCACCTCCATTTAGCATACACACGAAGCCGGAGGTGGATTTTCTATTGTCGATATTGCCTCCCCAGTCAGCATCGGTGTAGCACATGAGACGGAGTGATGCGGATCTAGCGATGCCTCCAAACTAGAGTCCCACATGCCGCATCCCCTTAAGGTAGCGCATGATGCGCTTCACAGCCTGCCAGTGCAGTGGACCAGGATTGGCCACAAACCGGCTCACCTGCCCAACAGCATGGGCTATATCTGGCCGGGTGGCGACCATGGCATACATCAGACTGCCCACTGCAGACTGATATGGGATCCCTAGCATGTCAGTTTTCTCTGCTTTGTTGGATGGGGACATGGAGGTGGAGAGCTTGCACTCTGAGCTCATGGGTGTGCAGGCAGGCATGCAATCTACCATGTCGTATCATTTGAGGATGGAGTCAATGTACTTTGTCTGGTTCAGGCTGATGGTACCTACGGCTCTGTCACGCTTGATGGAAATGCCAAGGTCGAAGTTAGGAGGACCCATGTCCTTCATCTTGAACCTGCTACTCAGCTGCCCCTTGAGATCGTCTAGCAGTTGCGTTGAAGAAGAGCACGGATTCAGGTCATTGACGTACAAGGTGACCAACATAGTCCCTTTGTCGCTCTCATGCACGTACATGCTAGGGTCGTTGTCGCAGTGCATGAAGGACTCCTTGGCCATGAATGTATCCATCTCTTGGTGCCAAAGTCTTGGCGCGTATTTTAGCCCATAGAGTGCCTTCACCAACCTGCACACCTTGCCCTCGGGAGCATCAACCCCCTCTGGAACCTCCATCAGCACCTCCTTGTCAAGTTTGCCGTAAAGGAAGGCTTTCTTGACATCCATCTGGTGGACATCCATATTCTCGGCAGCAGTTATGGTGAGCATTGACCGGATGGAGGTGAATGTCACAATGGGAGAAAAGTTCTCATCGTACTCTGCGCCAGGCCGTTGAGAGAACCCCTTTGCTACCACCCGTGCCTTGTACTTGTCTATCTTACCATCCTGTTTCCTTTTTACTTTCAGCACCCACTTCGACCCCACAACATGAGCGCCGGCAGGTCTGTCCACCAGCACCCATGTCCCATTCTCCTCGATGGAGCTGAGTTCACTGCGAATTGCTTCATCCCACTCAGCTTTGTCAGGCTGCGCGAGTGCCTCTATGACAGACATTGGCTCCTCTCCAACCAGGAACAAATAGTTGAAGCCTGTCCATTCACCCCTATCTACGTCGTAATGCTGCCGAGGAACTTTCAGACGTGAACTGCTCCTTGGACCTGCTGGCTGTTGCTGTTGATGTAGAGGCTGGAGGTCTATTTTGTTGTCAATGGGGGAAGATATATCCTCCTCATGGTCTGGAGGATCAGATACGTTGGACTCGGAAGCTGATTCCTCCAAGTCATCTTCATCAGCTTCTCTCACTGTTGTAGTACCCAGCCCATGCCATTGTGCTGGTGCTTCGTCTCCCTCCTCAAGAAGAGTGGGCCACTCTCCCTATTTTGGAGTGTTCTCAAGTTCAAGAAGCTCTCCCTTACTCACTGAACGTTCGTGAAAATCCACGTCTTTGCTGTGGATGACCTTCTTAGCTCCTAGGTCCCGCAATCTATAAGCTCTGTGGGCGGTGTCATAGCCGATGAAAATGCACTTTCGTGCTCTTGCATCGAGCTTTCCAGGACCCTCACCTGCCTGGACCTTGGCAAAGCCGGTGCAACCGAACACCTTCAGATGGGAGGCGTCCAGCTTCCTACCTGACCATGCTTCTTGAGGTGTCTTCAGCTGCTATGCTTGCTTCTTCTTGCCTCTCCTTCGCAGAGCTGCTGCAGGTGTGAGGTTCACAAGATACGTAGCCGTGCGTGCTGCTTCAGCCCAGAACCTAGGAGGCAGCTTGGCGTCAAAGAGCATACACCTTGTCATGCCAAGGAGGGTCTGATTCATCCTCTCTGCTACGCCGTTGCTTTGAGATGAGTAGGGAGTAGTTTTCTGGTGTTCAATACCCTGTGTCTTGAGCCACTCCCTGCAGGCTTCGTACTCCCCCCCATTGTCCGTCCTGTATGCCTTTACCTTCCTTCCACTCTGTTGCTCAACCATAGCAACAAAGGCGTGTAGATTCTCCTTCACCTCACTTTTCTTTTTGAGAAAGTATATCCAGACCTTGCGGCTGTTGTCCTCGATGCAGGTGAGGAAATATCTGTTGCCTCCATTGGACGGTATGCGAAAGGGACCACACACGTCAGAGTGGATGAGGTCAAGCGGAGCAAGAGCACGCGTACCATTACGCTTGAAAGGTTTCTTCTTGGCCTTGCCTTGAAGGCATCGCTCACACAAGATCCCAACTCCCTCCCCCTCATCACCTAGCTCCATCCCACGCACTACCTCCTGCTTATCCATGAGTACCAATGTGCGATGAGCCACGTGCCCAAAGCGCATGTGCCACAGGTTCTTAGATGATGTGTACTGGCTAGAATGAACAGCCCCGGTGGCTGCATTTTCTTCTGGTTTTGTTGCTGAATCTTCCGCTGCCACTGCTTCCACTGCTCCAACATGTCCTTCATCATCAGAATCTGCATCGCTGCTCTCCTCATCATCACTCCCGGCCAAGGATTCAGCTGTTGATGTTTTCATCTTGGTCTGCAAGATGTAGAGTCCAGCAACGCGAGGGACCTGTGCAACAATCTTCTTGGCAGGGTAGGAGATGTTGATGTCCTTGGTAGGGACTATCACTGCTTCCTTCACTATAAAAACAACTGTCATGCCATGGTCAGTTATCTTAGAGATGGAGAGCAGGTTGGCTGTGAAGGAGGGCAAGTAGACTACCACCTCTAGCTTGAGGTCGGAGTCCGCACCGTTGACACCCACTGTGACCAGCTTGTCACCAATCCCCTCAGCTGCCTCAACCTTGCCGTTGGCGACTCTGAAGTTCTTGTTGCATGGAGAAAGAGAGATGAAGTCTCTCTTCTCATAAGTGGTGTGCTTGTTTGTGCCCAAGTCAAGGCCGTAAGCTCCTAGCCTGAGTATCGCCCTCCCTTTGTTGGAGGCAACTCGGCCATCAAGGTTGTGCGATCCTTCCCACCATTTCCCCCTCACCATTTATCCTCGTTTCCTTCCTCCTTCTTTGGTGCCCGGCACTCCCGAGCCCAGTGTCTAGCCTTACCACAGTTATGGCAGTTTCCTTGATGCTTTGGACCCCTTCCACTAATGCCAATGCCGTTGTTTTCCTTGTATCCAGAGGAGGAGGTATTGCGGAAGGTACCGCTGCTTTGTGAGGCAAAGGCAGCCATGTTTGCTTCACTATTGCTGCGACGCATGGCTTCATTCTGCACATACTCCAAGACGGTGGTGTAGAATACATGCTCTTGAGTCCACCCTCCAATCACTGTAATCATGGGACCCCAGCTCTCCGGCAGCGTCATCAAAAAAATCATGGCCTGCATATTATATTTCAAGTCCCACCCCATGCCGTTGGGTTGTTGCAATAGCGTCTCAAACTTCTGCATAAAGGCGGAGACATCCTCCCCTTCACCAAGCCTCATACTGATGAGGTAATGTAGAATGAAGAGACGGTTGGCAAGTGAGGAGGACTGAAACACCTTGCTCGGTTTGGCGTATGCCGCGGCTGCTACTGTACAACCGCTGATGTGTAAGAGGACTGAGGGTTGTATGGAGGACACGAGAACGGCAAGAGCCTTCTTGTGAAGCTTGACCCATACCACAAGGTCAGCACCCTCCTCCTTTGGTGCTGGGATACTTCCGTCAAAATATCCTAGCAAGTCTCTATCATCCATGATAATCTCAAACTGCCACTTCCAGAGCGCAAACCCCTCTCCATCAAACTTGAGGATGGGAGAATGATTCCCTGGTTCCCTTGTCCCTGCCATCCCTACACCTACAACTGCTATAGCTGCTGCACGTGTTGTTGATGCCAATGCACCTGTGTTTGAGGCCGTTGTCGGCTGTTAGTGAGAAGAGGCAACTGCTTGCCCTGTTCACGTTGGCCGATACAAGCAGATGTAGGCTGATTTCAGCTCCCAAGGCAGAAAGGTGCAGATGTGTTGCATTCCCCTCCAGCTGATGATTGACCTGCAAACAGAGAGGTTGGGTGAGAGCGAAGGCGCTCTCACTGCTTGTGACTTTGGCGGTTGCGTGCGTGAAACTTCTCTAACCAGAGGCGTGGGCCTATAACCCTTTGTTAGCTACTGAGCTAACCACCTCCGGCAGAGAAGCCGCGAAACCAAAAAGCTCACAAAGGTTTTTACACCTTCTTCCTCTGCAGGTATGTGTCGTGCACCCCAAACTTAATCAGGAATACACTTCACCTTCAAGAGTACTAACGCCTTAGCATTACATATCAAGAAGAGCTCAAGTCGTCAATACACAAGAGAGCATCAAGCAAGGATCAATTGATCAGCATGCAAGACAAGTCCTTTTATAGCTGTCTGTCCAGTCCTAGAAATCAAAAGCACATTCCTGAGAACTGGCTTGACCCTGCCACATCACCAAGAGAATTGCGCTGTGGGCTTGACACATAAGCATCCTTGTGCCAAGGGGACTGATCAGCCATGTTGCTTCCCAGAAGCTACGGACTTTCTTTCTTGGAAGCTTCCATAACAACCAAGATGTGCATGGAGCCAGGATCGAACTCATGACCTCTCACTTAGCCAAATCAACAAAATGGCCAAGTTAACCACTCACCTACATTGTGTACTCACAGGTCATATCTCACATTACACCGAGCATAGTTTAGTCACCCTACAACAAATCCAGGGGTCATACCTCCACAAGGGACAGAGCGTTCTGGATCGTCGTACAAGACTGAACAAGGGGCAAACATATTCAACATAAGAAGCATGCCAACAATGGAGGTGGAGGCAAGGAGGGTGGCGGCAAGGAGGGTGGCTCAAAGAAGAACAAGAAGCGGGGCCGCAGAGAGTGAATGCCTTGATCATATTGTTCCCGTTGCTTTCCTTGCCTTGCAGGCCTGCCCTCTTTGCATGTTGCATGTTGTGCATGCCTTTGTGTGCAGCGCATGGCATTTCATAGTGAAAGGTCTGCCATACCGTGATGGATGTTTACTCTTGTTTCTGCGCTTACAATGCTCAGAAATGCCTGTCAAACTGTGCTTGCTGACATTTTCTTTATGCTCAGTGATCTAAGCTATTGACCTCAATGTTTGTCTCATGCATGCAAGACATCCAAGGCCTAGAGAGATAAATACATGAATGAAGATATGGAGCAATATAAGACCTGAACGTATTGGATGGTAGATGTCAACTCCATCATTTATTGGAAGATTTCTAACCTTCAAGGTTTGAGTGAGTATGGCAATGTCTAACGTTTTCATCTGAATTCACAATCAATGAAAAGCAGATGAATGGTGTTGAAAAATCAATGTTTCATTCAATTTTAACCACATATGGCACCCAGCACTATGATTCCAATCGATGTGTCACACCCACATCCGATGTATGATGCATGCCATACATCCGATGCCCGAAGTACATCTCGATGTGTTGATGTTCGATGTACCTCTAGCAACATAGCTTTAGTCAAATGAGGTATCCATCCGTGGATATACACTAATCATTTTTCAAAATCCTCTTGCTTTATCCATGAATTTAAAGGTACCCTACAGGGTTCTTCTTGTTACATATTTGTTGAAGATCGTATTTGTTCCAACAAAATAAATTGTAGGATCTACTTGTACATGAATATGACACGACCTGTGCCATGCCATTTTGTGGCATGATTGGAATCCATCCACATGTCTCACCGGGAGTAATTTTTGTATCACAAGGTGTAGTGTGTGACCGACATCTCATGAATTTTGGTAAGGAATGTTGTTCCTTGTGGCCCTCAATTATTCTGTTTGCATCAACAGTTGGGCACAATACACTTTTCAAGTTCGGTCCCAAAACTGAATTTGACTTGTTACAGAGTCCAGGAAGATATGGGTGCCAATGTCCGGTCAGCGTAATGCTATCAGCTTACGGGTCGTCTCCACGGTCCTATGCTTTGAGCGTGACTCTTCAAATGTGTCATTATCCTAACTATGTCATAGTTGGTTCATGGAAAACAATAAAATCTTTACAGTACTCTGGACACCCAACAGTAGGAAAGGGCATTGCTTGTTTTTCATTGCAATACAACACTTACAAACCTTTGGATGAACTCATGTAACTGACATCAGTTCAAGATCTTTTTCTATCACTTTCCTTGACATGCTCAATTATTGAGTGGTTAACGGACTGAAGGTTTTTCCTTCAAGTTTCTGCAGTGATCAGCATACGGCTGATCACATAGTACGCTAAAGAGAGTCATGTGACATCGTTGACCACCGCACTGCGGAGTCTTCAATTTTGGAGGACACATCAATGGGCACTTCCTCATCATTGAGAAATTTGCAGTTCTCATAAAAAGTTTTTCTTCTTTGGATTGTATCTAGTTTCTTTTTTTTTCTTAACATTGTTGTTGTATCCACCACTCATTGAGTGATAATGTGTGTACCTTAAAACACGGATCACGTACAAGTATTATGGTTTCATCTCTCAAGGATGAGAATGAGGGTGCCTACACATAATATATGCATACTCACCATTACATGGTACAGCCACAATGTGGCTTGTCCACCTGCTCACTCTTGGGATGATTGTGTTTCTTTGAGTTTAGCTTGCCATGGCACTTGGCATGCTTCTCCTATAGCAACAGCCGTATACACACCAAACATCTTGTTTGGTATTATGATGGAATCATCTTGGTGTAAAACATCCTCTGATGTTGTCATATTTTTCTGATGTTACCACACTTGTGTGATCATTGGTCCTTTGAGCTTCTTTTCCACTCTGATGCTGTGAAATATGTACCAACAATCAGTGGAATTTGAACATCATGCAAGACAAGTCCTTTTATAGATTTCTGTCATCGTGGAGCATGCCCTGTATGTGGCCGAGGTGCAATGGTACGGGTCGCATACCTCCATAGGTGTAAGACATGGATCACCTTATAAAGCTATTGAGCTAACAACCTCTGGTAGAGAGGTTACAAAAAATTGTCTAGAAGGTTTTTACACCTTCTTCATTTACTGTTATGTGTTATGCACCCCAAACTTCGTTGGTCATACATTTCACCTTCAATATCACTAATGCCTTGGCAATGCATCTCAAGAAGAGCTCAGCTTTTTCAGTACGCAATACCCTTGCATGAAGCAAGGGTTAATTGGAAATCATGCAAGACAAGTCATTTTATAGATTTCTTTCCAGTGCCAGAACTGAAAAGCACATGCCTGAGAAATGGCATGCGCAAGACACATCACCATGACACTTGCGCTGTGGGCATGAAACATAAGAGTCATAGTGCCAAGGTGGAAGACAACCTTGTAGCTTCCAAGAAGCTCCGTAATTTATTTCTTGGGAGCTTCTTTCACAACGAAACCGTGCATGGGGCCGGATTCAAACTTATGACCTCTCACCTTGCCAAATCAACAAAGTAGCTAAGTTAGCCATTCACCCACAAGGTGTAATCATTGGTCATATCTCATTGGACAAAGAGCATAAGTGAGTCAACAGGTCCAGGGATCATGCCTCCGCAAGGGGCAGAGCATTCCTGGTCCATCCTACAGCAGTAAGTAAGGGAGAAAAAAATTGACAAATCTCTCCCTTGCACCTTGCGTCAGCTGTCATGATCTGTCTTTGGCACCTGTCTCGACCATGCTAATACATTTCCTTCCCCCCTGGTGGAGATCCTTTTCAAGTGGCTTTGTAAGCATGTCCGCCCAGTTCCGCATGATACCAACATACCCAAGCTCCACTGTCTTCATGCAGACCAAGTCCCAAGCATAATGATAGGAGATTTCATTGTGCTTTGTGCACCTGGAGAGAACAGGGTTCTTGAACATGTCAATGACACTCATCTTGTCAATCTTGATGACATTTTCTGTTACCTTTGGTTTCTTCATCTCCAGAAATTTCTGTACCCACTGCATCTCTTTACACACCTCATCTGAGGCAACGTATTTGGCTTCTGCTATTGACAGAGAGACACAGTCCTACTTGCAGCTTGCGAAACTAACAGCACCTCCATTCAGCATATACACAAAGCCCGATGTGTATTTTCTCTCACCTATCCTGCCTCCACAATCGGCATCCGTATAGCACATGAGACAAAGAGACTTGGAGCCAGCGAGGCCTTGAAACTGGAGGCCCGCATGTTGCGTCCCCTTAAGGTAGCACATGATGTGCTTCACAGCCTTCCAGTGCCATGGACCAGGATTGGCCACAAACCGGCTCACCTGACCAACAGCTTGGGCTATATCTGATCAAGAGGTGATCATGAAAAAACACGAGAATGCCCAGGGAAGACAAATGTATAATTCCCAATATGTCGGTTTTCTCAGCTTTTTTCCATAAGAACATTGAGGTGGAGAGCTTGCATTGTGACCTCATGGGTGTAATGGAAGGCTTGCAATCTTGCATTTTGTAATGCTTGAGGATAGATTCAACGTATTTTTTCTGGCTTAGTATGATTGTACCTGTTGCTCTACTTTGCATTACGGAAAATTCAAGGTACAGTCAATATGAACCCTGTTCTTCATCTTGAATCTGTTGCTCAGCTACCTTTGATACCATCTAGGAGCTTATTTGAGGAAGAGTAGAGAATCAATTCATTTACATACAAGGTGACCAACATAGTCTCTTTTTTGCTCTCATGCGCATACATGCTATGGTCATTATCAAAGTGTATGAAGGAATCATTAGGCATGAATTTATCTATCTCCAGATCAAAATCCTCTTGCACCTCCATTTTCACCTCATTGTCAAGTTTGCCATGTATAAAGGCTGTCTTCACATGCACTTCCACGTTCTTGGCAGGAGCGATGGTGAGTAATTATCAGATGGAGGAAAAATGTCACCACAGGAGCAAAGGTCTTATCGTACTCTGCGCTGGGATGTTGAGAGAATCCCTTTGCCACCACCCGTATGCATCACAGTGGATGAGGTCAAGGAGTGCAAGAGCACACAAACCATTGGGGTTAAAAAGAAAAATTGTTGACCTTGCCCTTAAGGCATGGATCACAAAATTTCCCACCTGCTTCTTCTGCCTCATCACCTAGCTCCATCCCATGCACTAGCTCCTGTATTCCCACGAGCATCAATGTGGAATGAGCCACGTGCCCAAATCGACTGTGCCACAGGTTGCTGAATGGCTACCCTTGCTTGTGGTTTTGCTTCCTATCCTTCTATTCCCACTACTTCCGCTGCTCCAACATGCCCTTTATCATCCGAATCCCAGTTGCTCCTCTCCTAACCATCACTCTCGGCCAGAGATTTAGCCATAGATTATGTCACCTTGGCCTATAGGACATATAGTCCATCAACACAAGGATATCAGACTGGCTGTGAGGGAGGGCAAGTAGACAAACCCCTCTAGCTTGAGGTCTGAATCTGCACCATTGAAAGTCACTGTGACAAACTTTTCACCAATCCCCTTACCCACCTCAACCTTGCTGTTGGCAACTCTGAAGTTCATGTTGCATGGAGCAAAAGAGATTAAGTATCTGTTCACGTAATTGGTGTGCTCATTGGTGCCAGAATCTAGGTCGTAAGCCCCTAGCTTGAGTATTGTCCTCCCTTTGCTTGAGGCACACTTAGCCATCAAGATGTTAGGATCCTTCCCACCATTTCCCCTGCTCTTTTCATCCCTATCTCCTCCCTGTTTCTTCAATTCCCTGCAC
The DNA here is from genome assembly GCA_023375785.1 of Penium margaritaceum. NCBI lineage: Eukaryota > Viridiplantae > Streptophyta > Zygnematophyceae > Desmidiales > Peniaceae > Penium > Penium margaritaceum. Next base: position 65,979 of record SZWC01008169.1, read on the forward strand.
TCCGGAGCCCATTGTACACCCTTGCCATAGTTGTGACAGTTCCTTGGCGCGTTGGATCCCTACCACTCCTGCTTGTGCTGATGTTTCCCTTATATCCAAAGGAGGAGGTATTGCAGATGGTGCAACTGGTTTGTGAGGAAAAGGCAGCTATTTTTCATTCATTTCTGCTGTAGAATATGGCTTCATGTAACAAGTGCTTCCAGACAATGATGTATGAAAATTGCTCTTCAGTGCACCCTTCAATCATTTTGATCATAGGAACCCAGCTCTTTGGCAGCATAATCTTCAATAGCATGGCCTGCATATCGAATTTTAGGTCCTTCCTCATCCTCATGGCTTGTTGCAAAACTGCCTCAATTTTCTGCAGGAAGGCAGAGACTGTCAGGAACCGGGGTGCCATTCCAACGTGGCCCGACGGGTCTTCTGTGCTCACGGCTTATGTTTTTTGCGGGTGGTTCTGAGTCTAAGCGTGAGCTTTCTGGTCGTCTCACGCTATGTTTCTGGCAATTGAAGACAAATGTGAGACATCCACTTTTGCGAAGAGAAGAACGCAATATTTCATTCGTTTTTAACATGGACATGATCTGAAAATTTGTAGGGCTAGTCATGAGATCTTCAACGTACCAAACCGTGCGCAATTCGGATAACCATACCTCCCGCTGCGTTAGTCGAAGTGCAGCACCCCAAATCAGCCGCTCACATAGCGGCGTGCACCACGTTGCCTGCCAAGGCGCCTTCACACATCAAGGACCCATCAAAACGCCATTCCGGAGGCACAGATGTCCCAACGAGTCGTGGCTGCGTGCCTCGCGCCTTTGTGATCTGTTCCGATGAGTTAATCATCGAGTTTTGTGATGGGGATTGATGTGGGTCGAAACCTGTTTGTGGACCTCCAGTCGGAATTTTGACCGAGTCCCCAAGACAAACTGTACTACTGAGTTTCGGACTCCGAGCCAGGATTTTGGCTAAGTCCCTCAGTAACAAAACTGCACTCCTAAATCTGGCGGATCATCCACCGGACGCCTCGGCAGTCCTTCCAGAACAAAATCCCCAGATGGCATTTTGTTACTCGTTCAGGTGGATTATCCACCTCCGGTCAAACCGCGGCCAACTCCCAGAGCTGCCGCACACACCCCAACTTTGGAAGCCCATATCTCCCTTGTTACTTGTCCGATTCTGGTGAAACAACTTCCCGGATACAGCGACTCTTCAACTTTCAGGGCAATCCTCCATTTTAGGATCCAAGCAATCCTTGAGTCGCCAGATCCGTTGACGAGGACTTTCCTTTCTCTGGCGGCTCATCGGCGCCTCCCGGCGCCGCACTTGGGCATGGAGATGGGCAATCTTCAACATTCTCCCCCTTGCACCTGCCATGCCTGGTGCTCCTGCTTGCTCTTACTCATCTTCTGTTGTGCCCTCCAGCCCATCATAGCTGGTCATCCCAAGTCCGGCCACGCTCAATGCGTGCCGGTCGACGGGTTGCGCTTTGGTCAAGCAATCCGCAAGCATGTTGTGCGTGCTGTGGTGCTGCAGCATCACCTGTCCCTTTTCAACCATGTCCCATGCATAGTAATAATGCACGTCGATGTGCTTCATCCTCCTGTGCTGCGTCGGGTTGTTAGTCAGTGATGTTGAACCAGTGTTGTCCTCTTGCACCACCGTAGGCTCCTGCTGTGGCACGCCCAGCTCCCCCAGGCACCTGCGGAGCCACACCGCCTCCTTGACCGCCTCGGCCAACGCAACGTACTTTGCTTCCACTATGGAGGTGGCGACACAGTCTTGTTTTCTGCTGCACCACGAGACCGCTGCACCAGGGAGGAAGAACACGTAGCCGGATGTGGACTTCCGCTTGTCCACATCGCCAGCGTAGTCTGCATCCGTACAGCAGACCAGCCGCAAAGGGTCCGCCCGCCCCTTGCCGTCAAACCTCAGGCACACGTGACGTGTCGCCTGCAGGTAGCGGAGGATGCGCTTGACCGCCTGCCAGTGTAGTGGCCCTGGATCGGCCACGTACCTGCTCATTTGGCCCACCGCATAGGCCAGATCCGGTTGAGTCGCCATGGCATACATGAGGCTGCCCACCGCCGAGTGGTAGGACACCCCTGCCATATCCTCCCGCTCTTCTTTTGTTTGCGGTGCCATTGCCGCACTCAGTTCACAGGTCGTGGAGACCGGACTGCCAACTGGTTTGCAGTCCTCCATGCCGTACCGCTTCAGCATCTCGGCCACGTATTTGGCCTATCCCAACTCAAGCATGCGTGCCCTCCGGTTCCGCGTGATGCTCATCCCGAGGTAGTACTCCAGCTCCCCCATGTCCGACATCTGGAATCTACTACTCAGCTGCTCTTTCGGTTGCTGTAGGCTAGGCAGATCCGTCAAGCACAAAATCAGGTCGTCCACGTAGAGTGCGACAATCTGATGGAGCTCTTTGTCACGCTGCACGTACACGCTCTGATCCGCCTCACAACGCTTGAAGCCGACTTGTGCCATGAAGCTGTCCATCTGTTTGTAACAGCATGTGGGCGATTGCTTTAGCCCGTACAAGGGCTTCCGCAGCTTACACACCTTGCACTCCGGCGCCTCCACCCCCTCTAGAACCTCCATGTAGATCTCTTTGTCTATGATGCCGTTAAGGAAGGCCGTTTTAATGTCCATTTGGTGGAGCTCCATCTCCTTCGCAGTCGCCACCACAAGGATCGCCCGGATGCTTGTGAACTTGGCAATGGGAGCAAACATCTCATTGTAGTTCTCACCCTTATGCTGAGCATATCCCTTTGCCATCAGCCGCGCCTTGTATTTGTCAACCACACCTTCCTTTGTGAACTTGTTCTTGAAGACCAACCTTGAGCCGATGACCTTGGCATCTTTTGACCTGTCAACCAGCTCCCACGTGCCATTTTCCGTAATGGAAGCCAGCTTTGATTTGATGGCTGCATCCCATTTATCCCCTTTGGGCCGTGCAAGCGCCTCTTGCATGGTAGTCAGCTCCGTTGATGTAGCCAGCATGCATCGCGTCATGCCGATCCATCAACCGGTGCTTGCGTCGAAGCGCTTCCCCACTTTTCGCTGCATCCCGCTGCGGCGCGGTAGTTTTGTTGGCGCATCGTTGCTCTGCTACAATCCCTCCAACTTAGCACGCTCCGGTGAATCATCGACCGGATGCCTCCCCAAGGATCTCTTCCGCTCTAGCAAAACATCGCCTGAACGACCAACACGTCCGGTGGATTTTCCACCGACGTCCAATGCGCACTCTGCCGGGAGTGCGCACCTTGGAACCCTCGGTGCCTCATCCGCTAGATCCTTCCGGTGGATCTCCTCATCAGCTTGATCGTCATTGGAGTCCTCGACTTCGGCTGCCACCGCTAGTGCATCTTCGCACACTGATGCCGCATCCTCAACTTTGGCATCCGCCGGCTCCTTCTCGTAGTCAAGGAGCTCGAACCACTCCCCCGTCTTTGGAGAATCCACCACGCCCGCGTCGTTGCTACTGATGTAGCTCTGCTGCTCATCAAACTCGACATCTCGGCTGCGGATTACCGTCGATCAATGCAATCAATGGCTCTGCTCAACTTGCAGGAAGCCACCGCACATCTCGTGCGGCTGTCAGAAAAGGCAGCGGCAGGCCAAGAACGAGGGAAGAACCGAAGAAAAAGTGAAGATTTGTGAAAGGGCAAAGGGCATAAGTAGATGTCAATAATCCTTTCTGGTTTCAAGATTTTGCTCCAACTGATCGTCCATCTGAGTGGCTCACATTGCTGCACATGATGGTTCCTGAGATTGCAAAGTTCGCAATCTCAGGATGTAGCACTATTGCTGCTACAAGCACAACCTAGGGGATGTAAAAGTCACAGAACGATACCAACACTATTGGATGGAGGAGCTTGTCACAATGTTGTAGGCAACAAAATGGTTCAGAATCTGGGTTTTCTCACCAAACCAGGGGTGTCTGAATGAAGAACCATTCATGAAATACTGCAGATCCATCGACTTTGCGAAAATCTCCAACTGTAAATTGGAGATCTGCACCACAGAGTGGTCTGGAGAACTTGCCCAATGAGCAACCACATAATCATCCTTGGGTGACATTTTCTTTACTGAAACATTCCGTAGGTAGACTGGAGCAGCATATCTATCTATGTCAGTATAACTTTAAGAAAGTGACACTTGCCTCTATTCATGTGAACCACAATGTAGCGGCGGCTACGGGAGAAGCAACAGAAGTGGAAGCAGTAGAGGTGGCTGCACCAACTGCAAAACGCCAGCAAAATCTTTGGAAGTGGCCAACAGATATCTTTGAGACTAAGCTCAAGCATAACTAGTCTACGTGGAGAGGGAAAAAGCAAAAGAAATTACAACAGCAGAGGCGACTACAACGCCTTCCACCTGACAAGTTTGCAGCCATTTAGGAGGATTTTCCCCCACCCTTGAAGGAGTTTGAACGTGTTTTTCATGATGAACTGCCCCAGTTACCTCTATCATGAAACTTTGATCACCAAATAATCTTGAAGGTGGGCAGCAGCCTGTCGGTAAAGGGAACCTATCAGATGAGTGACCACAAGCTGACCAGACTCAAAAAGGAATTAGACCAGATTTTTGGTCAGGGACTTTTGGATCATCCACATCACCCTATGCGGAACCTATGCCTTTTGTGCTAAAGAAAACCAAAGAGGTACGGATGTGTGTGGACTGTCAAGTGTTGGAGAACAAGAATCACTACCCTCTTCCACGAGCAGAAAAACATCTTGACCAGCTCGGCAGGGCATGGATTTTCATCAGAATCTACCTACGCAGCCGCTACAATCAGGCCTGCATATATGATAAGGACATATAACAAGACAGTGTTTGGCACCGTATACTGGCACTTGGAGTTCATGGTTATGCTGTTTGGACTCACAAACGCCCCCGCTAAATTCATGGCGACGATGAACAGCATTTTTTCTCGTACCTCGATGAATTTTTCGTCCTATATCTTGACAACATTTTGGTGTACAACCGCACCCCAGAGGAGCACAACGGACATCTCCACAAAGATCCCAAGATTTTCTGATGAGATAATGTTAGTGGGAAACTCTAGAAATGCTACTTTGGTTGCCGTTCGATCACGTTTTTGGGCCATATCATTGGCAGACAAGAGATCACCATGGACCCAAAAAATGTGGAGGCAGTCACTGATTTGCCAATGTTGATCAACCTTCGGGTTGGAATTGTGCAATTACTACAATTGTTGCGTTAAGTAATACACTTTGTTGTCAGTGTCTCTCTCTCTCTCTCTCTCTCTCTCTCTCTCTCTCTCTCTTGCTCTCTCTCTTTCTCTCTCTCTCTCTCTCTCTCTCTCTCTCCCTCTCTCTCTCTCTCTCTCTCTCTCTCTCTCT
>SZWC01008169.1:76431-88077 GCA_023375785.1 Penium margaritaceum
CCCCCCCCCCCCCCCTCATCCATAGCACTGAAGGGGAGGAGAGGGACGGACTCCATCTCTCCCCCTGCTTCCATAGCGCCGATGACACCAAAGGGGAAGAGAGGGACGGGAGTCCCTTTCTCCCCTTCTCCACAGCACCAAAAGCACCAAAGGGGAGGAGAGAGACAGACTCCCCCCCCTCCCCCCCATGATGTTGTCGGCATCAAAAGGGAGGAAAGGGTCAAGAGTCCCTCTACCCTCCCTAACAGCGACAGCGCCGAAGGGGAGGAGAGTGACAGACTCCCTCTCCCCTCCCCCCATGGCACTGAAGGCGCCAAAGAGTGGAGAGGGATGGACTCCCCCCCTCCCCCATCGAACCGACAGCGCCAAAAGGGAGGAGAGTGCAAAGAGCCTCTCTCCTCCCCTCCCATGGTGCTAACGGTGCTGAAAGGGAGGACAGGAATGAACTCCCTCCCCCCCACCATGGTGCCGAAGGCACCTCAGGGGAGGAGAGGGATGGACTCCCCCCGCCCCCCCCCTCCCATGGCGCCGACAGTTCCAAAATGGAGGAGAGGGACAAGAGTCCCTCTCCCCTTCCTCCCATGGCACCGAAGGCACCAAAGGGGAGGTTAGGGACAGAATCCCTCTCCTCCCTCCCCCATGGCATCAACGGCACTGAAGGGGAGGATAGGGACAGGAGTCCCTCTCCCCTCTCCCCCCCCATGCCGGCGCCATGGAAGAGGGGTCTTCCATGGCGCCGGCATCGCCAAGGGGGGCAGGTGAGAGGAGAATCTCCTCCCCTACCCTTGTAAATGGCACCAACGGTTCCAGGAGGACATTGAGGGGAGCAACTCCTTCCCTCCTCCCCCATCCCTCCCCTCGTCCATGGCACGGAAGGCACCAAGGGATAGGTGAGGGGAGAGTCTCTCCACTCCCCCCCCCCCCTCCCCATGGCGTCTTCTGTGCCAGAGAGGCTCGGAGGGGAGCTGCCTCCCACCGCCAGATCCTGGCAGCAGGAGACAGCAAGGAGGGAGAAAGGTTCTTCCCTCCTTCCGTGTCTGTCGGAGAAGGTGGCTGCCCCAGACGCGTTCATCATCTCAAAAAAATCCTTTTGATCACTAGGATCATGCGCAAGTGGCACAGTGAGGTGACCATACCGGCTTTGACGAGAGTGAGCAGGTCTTTAGTTTCAGAGTTCGTTTTTTTCCTCTCTCCAAGCCTGATAACTGGCTCATGGAAACTGAGATAACATCCTCAAATAAGACCGGTTTTGACCGCAGTATAAAGCAGCATGGAGCTCAATCTGAACTCTACGATACTCTAATTATTTATCAAATATATTCCTAATATATTTTCCTCTCTATGAAAAAGGGGGGAGACCGGTTGTTTTTCCAACACATCACCAAGTGACGCTTCAAAGATTCCAAGCATCAAGCGAAAAAACAAAAGCCACTTGACGTGCTGGAATTTTCTTTATTTATCATGAATCCTCAATTTGAGGAATTCTATGTTGACCATTATCAAGAACATTCAAGACCGTTAAAACGTTTTTGGTTGAAGCGGAGTGTGTGGTCAAGTTAACTGCGGGTTTTGAAGAGAGAGAAAAAAACTCTGGTTGAGCTCTTAAAAAATTCAGGAGTCCTGATATTCTTTTTCTTGTCCGTTTTGAGGCACAAAGAGGGGAAAATGGACACTTTCCTTTGTTTTTAATGGCTTGAGGGACACAAGAAAATAGAAGCAACCTCAAATTTTGGGGTAGTTCCTGAGAAAACCCAGAATTGGAGGAGAAAGCGTACCGTTGAAACGCTTCGACATGGCTCAATGTGGGTTGCAAATGTGCTAAACAACTATGTTTGCACAAAAGGGCCACTATAGCATACACCACGTTGTAAGACCACACCGGTGATGTGAATCAAGAAAAATTCTTAATAAAGAAAATCTTATCTTAAAAGCACTGAATGTGCTGCAACTACTCAATGACTCATCTACTTATCGCAAAAATGCAAGACATGCAGACTGCACAAAACAATTAACGTTTGCACAGAAAACACGGGTCTCGGACCCATCATGGATGTCAGTGCCAATTGCACTACTGGCAATAGCACAGATTCTGGTTGTAAGTTTCTTACTGGTGTAGAATCCACCACTCAAAGTAAGTGCCAGTTGCTGTTTAGTCGTAGATGCCAAATACATTTGTGATGCTATTGTCAAGTGCACTGCTCATGTTCTACGAGAGATATGGCCACAAAAAGTGCTGATTGCGTATCCACGTGGGTGTAGATTGAACCAAGGATGATCAATAAGTCCTTTGTGCTCGGATTTAGATAAAAACAAGAATGTGAGTACCAATTGCAATCAAATGACACGCGATGGTTGGAAATCCCTGTACGAGGATCGGTCGCACAAAACTGGTTAGTGCCGGTTGCACATGGAATATAACTGAGATGAAAACTTCAAGTGTAGCATTCACATGAGTGCCAAATGCACATTGTAAATGAGTGTTGAATGCATGGTTGACAGGTGCATCGGTTAAAGTATTCACACAAGTGCTGAATGCACTGTTGTCATAAAAGCAATTTCACAAATGAAAAATGGTGTGGGTTGCACTTTTGGCATGGTTTTTTAATGCACCATTGATGCAAGTGCCAAAAGCACGATGGACATGAACACATCTGGAAAAACTCATCATGTCAGTGTCCATGATATGGTAAATTTTGCAGGTGTTTATTGCATCAATAACATGTATTTTGATTGCACCCTCTTTCTTCAACTCCTTTCCTTGCAGCAAACCACCTAATAAAAGCGTATAATCTATTCTTGCGATGGTTTTTCTAGAAAGTGCGCCAAGGCCGTTACATGAAAGACATCTTGACAAACTCAAGGATGGTCATATTGCCAACATCTCTACAGAGACAAATGAAGGGTATGTCTCAGAAAAACCACACACGGTTGTGGCGATAAGAAGCATACTTGGATGTCATACAAAGAACAATACGATCTCATTCATTGCCAATAGTGATGACCATTTCAAGTTAAGAAGTTTTCCTCTGTCAATATCAGTATGGAAAGATAATTCGAAAAGAAGTATGAGCAGAATCTGAATGGATGAATGGCGTGTGTTAGGTGGACGATCTCTTCAAGCTTGGACCATGCTAAATGTGGAATAACTTCTCCATACCCATAGATGGAATGCGCTACAAAGTTTCTGCTAGTTGAATACCAGTTCCAAAATATGCACGGCTTGCATGATTGCAAGAGGTCAGTGCCTATGACCAAGTGTCCAAGACAACCCTCGTTTTAATACATGAATGTATGTGATTCATACCATTGCACTTTAGCCAGGTGAAATTGGATACGTGACCTGTATGGTAAATTTGAACAATATGCACACAAAAAACACTTATCCATCAATTATTTGTGGGTCAACCACGACATCAAGTTATGGAAAAGTTTGATAGAGGAATTATCACAAAAAAATTGGGACATTTGATCAAGCTGAAGATATCAGTTGATGTTTTGGATTAAGAAATATAGCAGCACCATTTGACCAAACAAGTGGTTTTGTGGGTGCATGACGCCATCTACCATATTTGCAAGTCTTACTAGGCTACAATGTTCAAAGGAAAACGTGATTGTTTGATGAACGAGCATGTTTCATAGCAATGTCATGAGATGTTGAACAGACATGGTGTGTCAGCACTCCGACTTTGATCCTAGAGGGCTCACATCATGGTAGCTCTACACTGTGTGAACTGGATGCATCATTACCTTTCAGAGGTTCTGTGTATCATTGGTCATGGTGGATGCAAACATTGGTCCATAAATAAATGTGCTAAGGATGATACACTTTAATACGTAATCAATCGCAAAACCATTGGCGCCCTATCACTTGGTGAGTGATGAATACAAATCATGGTACCCGATTGGCACCAACAATAAATAGGTACATGAGTGTACCAACAAGCATGTTAAAAAAACGAGGATGTTATGCAGTGGGATTTGTGAATGTGCCCAAAAAAAGAAGGGCACCTTCATCGGTCCTCAACAATCTGAGACACAATAGTGCGGTGGTCAAAGAGTACAAAAGTCACATTTTAGCGTCCGACAAGATCGACAGAATGTTAAAAGTGAACACAATTTGAAGGATACACCTTCACTCTATAACCACTTGATGAGTGAAAAAAATTCACTCATCACAAAAAAAAAATCAGTGGAAATTTGAAGAAGAAATAACTTCAACCAATTTCAGTGACATGATTTCATCCACTGTTCTGTAAAATTTCCAGTAGAAAACAAGCAATACCTCTTTTCCACTATTGCAGTTCGAGGGCAGTGTGATGATCTTATTGTTTTCCACAAACCAACTACATATTTCGGATCATGTAACGGTCTAGGATTGGCGTGTAAAAGTTATGACTGTGGAGACGAACTATAAGCCAATTGCTTCATGCTTAAAGCATCTTGGCACCCACATCTCGGTGGTCCGATTCACCATGTAATGAGTCGCCATTTGGAGGAAGTCTCAAACTTTTGGGCATCATGACATAGTACACCAGAGTTTTACATCACGCTCTTCAACCATCATGCAGATGGATTCTGATAGTGCCAAATGATGTAGCACTGTCTATGCCATATAAATGTACAAAAAAAGGGCCAAAAACCGATGTTGAAACAAAATCAACCTTTGACAAAGAACATAGAGGAAACTTCTCTTTGTACCGCCAAGTTCCTTGAAATGGCACGAGGGATTTCTACAAGTGTGAGTTTTCATCCATGGATGGAAATTGCAAAACACGCTCCTTGACCCGAAAGGTCATGGTGAAGTAACTGAACTCCCTTCGTTTTGGGGATGGTGTAAATTGCCAAATGCATGAACAATATGTTTTTGGATGTTGCTGTGGTGGTATCCATAACATTTTTTACTTGAAAGATGTCGTCCATGGGGATGATACCCTTGACAAGTGCCTCAAGCAATGCATATGAAAAATACTCTATTGAGTGGAAGTACCAAATGTACGCAATAGAATACATCAAAGCAACACGAATTGTAACAACTAGGGAAACACAATCCATTGACGTGTTCCTGAATGGAACTTGAGGATGTGATTACTTAAACAGATAGAAATTCAAGAACTGTTTTCTCGGGGATCACCAGATGTGATTTTGAAGTTTTAGATCACAATCACATGGAATTAACACCCAAAGGGTGTCCATCAAACTTGTACCGCATGGATTGTGATCATAGTATATCTGTTTGGTGAAACAACGTTATGAAAAGATTGTTTGTGGATCCAATCCACGACCATTGAGATCATTTATCTCAGAAAGCCTTGTTCAAGGGGATATAGTTTTGACGTGAACGCAACTGGCAGCCTATGATGCCCATTTTTGACAGAACTGAGGGGATGATGGATCAAAAAAAGATCAACTAGGTCGGAGGATGTTGTGTCCAGTGACGCACTTTGATGGAAATTTCGCATGCCAGACAACCAATGGCGCCTCCTTCAAAGGTGAGTGCAATCTTTGAAAAGGAGAAAACGTTTGCTCAACACCCTTGTCTTAGCGCCTTGGTGCATCCCAAACCGAATAACAAGCTAACATGCAAGTTTCATGGGTTTGGTGGAGCTTGGTTGAGTTCAGCCAACCAGCCCACAGGTGCTGAATGAGGTCTGGTATACCTATGCGTAGTCATGAACACGTGGTTGCAAACTGAGAGGAATGATGTCCCGATACTGGATCGCACATACTGACATGAAATGTTGTAAGGGGGTACCACCTTGGCAAGAACCCCTCGGAAGAGATTATGGTAAGTGTTGTGTAGACATGGACAGTAGTTGTAGGGATTCCCGGTTTACTGGTCGCAGGTACGTTCCTTGCAAAGGGGGAGGAGGTGTCACCACAATAGCTTTTTGAACAATTACCACATGGAATGTGGAAGAAATCATCCCATGTACCCTTTTTCAAATTGGCAAGACATTGTTGACAATGTACGTCCCAAAATGCACTGACCATGCCATGAAATATACGTGGGATGAGTCTATGGTGAAGAATCACCAACGCTTGTGAAGAACATACAAGGATTGTACATGTCTCATCCTTGCAAGAGCCAAAGGATCACGTGATCAACACTGGATGTTATACGAAAATGAGAGAAATCACAAAAACCACACATATTAGTGGTTTATTGTGCGTGAATGTGATGCAACTGTGCTTTGGATAACAATATTTCACACATGTGATCTTGTTCATGCTCAATGGTGCATGGTTTGTATCATGAAGTGCACGATAATACAACCTCCGTGAGAAAACACGAACCGGTACGGCTCGATACTAAGGGATAGAAATGTAGCATACGCACCAGTTGTATGGATGAATATGGTGGTTGAATAATCATCAGGCTCGTTGGGTACTCAAGGCTCACGTTCCAAGAAGCAAAAGCACAGAAAAATGACTATGGGCTAGAGTCTTGTTCGACTCTAGCCCATGTAATATTCCTTGGCCTGATTTTCTGTGATGGAAAATCCTTCGCGTCACTCCTCCACTCCTAGAGCGTTGCCAGGGTATTGTGTCCAGCGTGGAAATGCCACATGGAACCAGTAGGATAAGGTTGTATATTTCTAACTGTGCCCTATGAAGACCTTGTCCTTTTTGTCTTGACGCGTCCTAAAAAAAATGGCTGAGGCAGCTGGATACTCAGCCTCTTTGGACTACACTTTCTGAGGGCCTGCCTTTTGGTCCCACACACAGTCATAAAACGGTCCAGCGCCGTTTCAGCATTCTACAGATAAATGAATAGAAAATACATCACATTGGACATCTGCAGTTGAAAGAGATTGGAATGTATCGGTCTGTCAAATTTTCTCCATCACTGTCTACCTTTTACGGCGAGGTAATGCAGAGTTTCATGTAGAACAGGTGACCTCTTTCTGTCGAAAGCCTTTTTTTCTTTCTCAGTCATACGTTGAGAGAGAGTTATTGATCTGGTACAGCAGAAAAAGGGATGGATTCTTCTTTTGCATGTTGTCCGATATATGGATCTTTTCTTTCCTAAACATTAACTTCAATAGTGGATATGATACATTGCTCAATCGAAATTTCCGTTGCTAATGTCAATGACCCTAATGCCACGCCAAAAGTGTACGGATATTTGATTCTGTTTGATTTTTTTTCATTGGTTTACAAAGAATGTAATGATCTATTACGGACACTGGGATCATACAATCGGACTTATCTAGATTTTCCTAAATTTTGTACAATTGAAATTTTTCTACGTTATTATAAAAAAAGGGCGCCTCATGAAGAATGCGTAAACAAATAAAAGAAATGATGCCTGGAAATGTTCCCCAAGCCGGCTGAAAACGCAAAAACAGTACAGCACATCTAGTACTATCTACTAGAGGACAAACAGGTGCCTACTAGGTAGCTGGTTGTGCGCAAAATTAAGTGTGGCAGCTCCCAGATACCTAGTATTGATGTGAGAGTTGCCATACTTTGTTTTGCGCACAATCATTGTGAGCATAACGGCCTATGAACGAATGGACCTCCCCTCCCCCCTTCGCCAATATTGACCAATGCCGCTAATGTCGGCCATCAATGGCCAATTTTGGCAATATCGTCAATTTGTTTTCTCTCATTGTCAACATAAAACATTTCATAGACTAAGGAGCGTTTCAAGCAGAATCAAGCTGTTGACTGCTGGATTAGTTAGAGGGAAATTTGTAAAAACACAATATAGCGGGGGAGAAAGAGAGAGGGAGAGATAAAGAGGAAGAGAAAGAGAAAGAAGGAGGGGAGATAGAGAAACAAGTGGAGGAAAGTGAAAGAGAAAATTAGAGAAATAAAGTTTTATCTTGTGCATTTATGTTGTTTCCAACTGTTGTCACATGTTTCTCTATGAAAGAAACTTTTTCACAATGCGGAACCTAATTCAGGTCTCTTTGTTAGGAGAAACATATGCTTCACCAATTGAGGTTTCTTTTTTGTCTTTTCGTAATCCTTAGCGAAGTGTTGTAGTCAGTATGTGAAGTATGAAAGTTCTGTCAGAACTCACATTTACTGGGAGGACATCCAGAGTATTAGTTTTCAACAGTGGTCCTCCAGCATGTTTTTTGTGTTTGTTTGAAGTCATAGTGTTTTTTATACCGAAGTGGCCATCGCACTCTTCTTTTTTTTTTGTAATTTTGATGTTGTGTACATTAGTTGCCAAGACAGTGGGTATAAGGATAGACCTCCCTGCTGGCGGCCTTGGCCATGTTCCGGACGAGCTATATTGAGTGTGTGCTCTCTGTGGTTCGCATAGATCGACAAGGTCGCACTCCGGTGCTACCGCATGACGACCTGTCCGGTTTACTCATCGCTTTTTGGATGGATGAATTGAGTGAAGAAGACTGCATGAAGTCCAAACAGGAAATTCCTTAGAGCCCACAGTTTCTGTCAAATCTGTGGCTCCCTCTCCATTTTCACCTGGCAAGTGCTTTGCTATGGTGGGGGCATGTTGGAGTGCAGCTGAAGACTATGCCGTACACCACCTCTTTCCTGTTTGGTGGGAGCAAAGTGAACCAGGGCCTATCATGGCCGTGAGCGGCAATGCACGTTATTCATTCTGCGAGTGGACTCAATGTGCAAGGTGAAAACAATGTCATGGCTATGTCAAGGTGACATCTTGCGTCGACATTCTTCATCGTCTCCTGAACTCATCGCGTGGGAGTCCCACGCTCATGGCCAATTGGGTCTTGCATCATATCCGGAACAATGTTGAGAAGAACATCATGGTGGAGCTCATAACGTTGCTTCAAGTGTTGTTTGCAAGGTCATGCGTTCAAGTGGAGTTGCCAGTCATCTATCGTGCAAGGCGGAGGGTCAATGAAGGCATCATGGGCGGCCTCCACTTGCCTTGGTCACTCTTTCCTGCTTTGCTTAAAGAGGTGTGTTTTCTTACTTAAAAACCATAAAGATTGTTGTTTTATAATTTGAACTTCTGTACATACCACAATGCATGTTGAAGTTTTGAGTTTTAACATTTCTGCTCGTCCGAATGCTTGCATACAATATGTGGCATAATATGTTGCACACATGATGCAAGAATTATGTACGAGAAGGGCCAAAACTGGTGTGCATCCTTTTGATGGTAACATGTGTAGCATGCTCTGTATGCAGGTTTCAGAAGTGGATCCATATGCCAGCTTTGTGGCAGAGGACAATGCTAACCATTGGTTTAGGCGTGCATTCTGCGCATCGGGACCATATCAACGTTTTTTAAACTTGCTCACTAGAGAGTGCTTCGATGCTAACGATCATGCTGTTCCGATGGGATGGGCTTTGGTACCGGGTGAAATGGTGAGGGGTGGAACAGGTTTTGTATGAAGATGGTCGCCTCCTACCCAACACGTGAAAAGCGTGGCACATATGTTATTACCAATCAAGAGCGTGCTTTGGGAAATGAAATCGCATATCACATGCTGAGGGTTGCTCGTGCACGTCTTTGCTATCATATCCAGTAGAATGTGAAGAAGAACTTTGGCAATGATGCAGCAGAGATGTTTCGGGCACTTGCACATGCACGAAGCGATGCTAACTGGGAGCATGATAAACAGAAACTGGCTGACAAAAACATGGACGTGCATGAGTATTTCCTTGGGCTAGGTGGTGAAGTTGGCCATTCTTTTGAGCAATGGAGCTCACTGCTCTTTTTTCTTCCTTGTTGTAGTCATGCCACCAGCAATGCTGCTGAGATTTTGAATGCACTCATTTGAGAGGCACGTCGCTCATACCCATTGTTCGCATTTTATGCATTATCGCCATACACACAGTGGAAATCTTTGATTTGTGCACGGGTGGCTTCCAATGAACAGGAGGTTGTTTCTGACAAGGCCTCTGCTTGTGTTGCCCATACCATCCATGATGTGCATGGATATGAGGTCATCCAAACCGGCCGTGCCACGTGGAGTGTGCGTTGTAATCAAAACAAGGTGCCACAGACAATGGACTGTGCTGGCCATAAATGCAGCTGTGGTTCGTGGCAAGAGTTTGGGGTTCCATGTAAGTATGCTGCGACTCTTCTTCTACACTTTCAGCAAATAACGGAGCATTTTTTTCACAATTTCCTCACTGTGCACCTCCAACACAAGCAAATCCATCTGTGCTTGCTCCTGCTCATGCCGCCGACTTAGCACGTGATGAGAACATGGATTCCGTGTACCACACTAACACCTCAGATAGTGAGGATGCAGCCAATCCCAATGATGCAGAGGTAGATGGAGGATGAAGGGGATAAGAAGCACGACAGGGATTATGATGGAAACATGTTCTCACTTGTTGTACATTCTTGAGTGAGTTCTAAGTATAGCCTTTTCATTCATTACATTTGTTTTACTCTTGACTTCCTCAAATCTGAACACGAGGGATAAATCCTTTTTTTTTTTGAAAAAGATCTTACCTTCCACTGGAAGTAGGTATTTTCCGGAGATATATGCAACATTTAAATTTTGAAAAAAAAACTTAGTCGATGACAACAAATCGCAGAGTCATTCAAAATTTCCAGACAGGTTTCCAAGATTGAGTTTAGCAACATGGGAATCACAACTTGACACTTAGCCATGGAAATTTTCACACATTTAAGTTTCATTACATAGTAGTTGTGCATACGTTCAGGGCAGCTCACCATCCGGAATTGTAGCCTCTTCCATCTTCCTCACGTACTTCTAGCCTGTGTACAGCTTTTGTACAAGCTGGGCAATGGTGAATTTTTTGCATGTAAATGAGAAACCAGGCCTGTCAAAAGCTAAGAAGGATGACTAAGAACGTAGCATCGTTGTACACTTGAAGTTGCAAGATTTTTCACCTGAAAAGATGGCATTGCATGGGTGCATCTTGTATACACAACACTTGGGTGATATAAAACATTGCACTCCAAAACGAATGAAAAGATGTCACTGTCATAGAAATTTCCATCTACGTACAAGAAACACATTCTAGCGCAGGAAAAAAAACTAAAGACTTCATGAATCCAAACCCATTCCTTGTACAACTCCCACATCCGAGCGTTTACTAACAAGTATTCTCTAACGGCGATGGCACAATCATCAATCACTATGAACTGAGTTTGCAAAAGATCACGTAGCTCTGCTTGAACTTGAGAAGCCTTACTCAGCATTTCAAGCTTAACTTACATTTCCAGCACTATACACCGATGGAGCATTCCTCATCTCTCAGAAAATTCTGCACTCTCCTCATCCAAACGGGCTCATAGAAGCTCGATTGTCAGCAAGCATCATCATTGCTTCAAATTCATCCTCGATTGTGATTTCCATGCAGCATAGAGGAAATTCCGACGTTGGTGTAAGAAGAATGATGATCCTTTCTGGCATGCTCGTTCTGTACAAGGCCACAATTCTGTGTTGGGAAATCATGTGCAATTGCACACGTTTTTACTCCGCAGTCCAGTGCGTCATTTGTGACCTGCATGAATGCACACACACACACACACACACACACACACACACACACACACACACACACACACACACACACACATACACAAAATTATTATAAAAAAAAACAGATTAATGCACCCATGCACGTGTGCCACATGCACCCAACAATGGCATGCTCCAGCGCATATCACACACACGTGCACCACATGCGACCACCTTGCACATGCACCCAAGT